>NW_015148979.1:2002876-2092813 GCF_001465965.1 Polistes dominula | reverse complement strand
AATAGGAAAAACTGTATAACTATATTCTGTCTCATTCTCTCGCAGACCTATATGTTTGTCTCTTTTTCTCTTCTTACTAAATATCGTGGCTGTTACTAGCCGCCCGCCGCTCCGTTACATCGCCGCCACGTTTCATTTTTTTCAAATTACTCCCTATTTTAAAGAAGTTTTCACTTCAATATTATTATAAATATATAGGAGTATAATAAGCAAAAGTTTCGATTATTTAAGTCACTCAAAACAAAGAAACGTCGTAATAAAACTTTTTAAACTTGCAGCATACCTCACGAAATTCGCATGCATCTTTCTCGTACGTGATTCTACTAACTAATGCAATATATGCGAAGCTCACGTACTTCTTTCACGACATACATACGTTCTTCTATCAAAATTGATACAAACCATGTACCATTATATGCCTCTTCGTTGTATTTCTAATTATAAGTGAAAAATATTGAAATAATTTCCGACTCACGATATTTAACGATTCATGGTCGGCGAGAAATGAAACTTTTTCACGAGCTTAGCCGGTGCGTAGTTTCATAACGTGCTGTTCTGCGGACGATTCAATTAGAACAATTATAATTTGTCCTACTTTCTTTGGCAAATGGAGGTCGTTGTTTAACTCGACCTTTTCGCTGCATTTTTTTTCATGTAACTTTATAATAAAGCTCGTTACAACCAGCGACGTATAAAAAAGATGGATTCGAATAAGAAGGAAGAAGCAAGCGTTCGAGACGGAATATAATAACATACGTCACTTGCGATTTTTTTCTTTTTTTCTTTTTTTTTTAAGAGAAATAAAAAAGAAAAGAAAAAGAAAGATATTCTTCGAAGTCATCGCGAGAGAACAGCTGGAAGAGAGAAATTTCGCGCTTCTCATTCTCTCAAAGGTGTCAAGGGTTCTAATTTCATGGGACGTTAAATACGTTTCTGCTTGTGAACAAAAAAAAAGGAAAAGAAAAGAAGAGCAGAACGGAAATGAAGAAAGGGTCTTTGAAAAAGAAGAGGGAAGTATAAAAAGAAAAACCGAAACGTTATATGAACGTTGAAAGAATCATAACGTCCGTTAAGCGACGTCCTAATCCTTTATAACCGTAATCTCAAAAGCTTATATATCCTTTCTAAAGATCTCTTGATACAATTAAAATCTGCGTTATTTCGACAATGACATTTCCAAATAAAATCTCGTAAGTATACCAACACATGTACTATATAATACAAACGCACATATAGAACCAAGAAAATAAAATTGAAGTTTTCGAATATCGATTTGTAAAAATTCGAGTAAATATATGCGAAATAATATATAGCACTGCTTATAACACGTTCGTGTTCCAATAAAATTCGAGTCTCTATCCCCCCCTACCACCTCTCTCTCTCTCCTTCCTTTTCCCCCCTCTCTCCTTTTCTCTCTTGCTGGATTTCGAATATACGATAAGAATAATCTGATTTTTTTTTTCATCCGATACAACGACAGCTGACATAAATCTCTTTCAATCGTCTGTATCTACAGAAAATCCAAACTGTGCCAACAAAAATTCATTGTTTCATGTAACACCACACACATACACGACCACGATAAATCCATGGTATTTCGCCAGAAAAAAAAATAATAGGACACAGTATACGCGTGCCTACAGTTTAAAAATGATTTAAAAAAAAAAAAACATATTTTTCAACACAACGTAACATTCTGGTTGATAAGACTAAATACATAAAATGAACTGCGGTAAATGTTACATTTGAAAATAAAGATAAAAGCTCGAAGTATTTCACAAAAGTTTAGGAACTTCAAAAATATATATAATGTGTAAGAGTGTTAACGTGTTGCAAAAGATAGCATGACGTCATTATCAAAACTTAAACATTTTCCAAGGATGAATTACATTAAAAAAAAAAAAAATAAAATAAAAAAAGATCAACTCTGTCATTTTTCTCTCTAAATTTTTGTACAAAGATAATGATTTTTAAAGTAATGTTAATGGAAAAAAATTGAAAAAAAAAAAAACAATAAAATGAAGATAATTAGCTGTACAATAAAATATAAAGATAATCACTTTACCAAGTTAACGCACATTTAAGAGATAAAGTTCCATTAAACATTTAAAAACTACGTATCTGAATTTCAGGTAAAACAGTCGAGTTAATTTCTCGGTTTGCTTAACTGCTTTTAAGCAGTTTTAATTGTAACTGTAAAGACTTTTTTAACTCTTTCGTATAAGTAATGTTGTCATCATAATCATCATCATCACCATTATTATTATTATCATCATTATAACAATCGTATGTACTGATTACTTTAATTTATTCTCATTTTCAAAATCATGGTTTCATACACTTTTGTATTTCACCCACGCTGCATCTCGTTCTTCGCATCGTTACATTAAAAAAGCGTGAGATTATTTTTCCACGCTTTTATTTTAATTTTATTTTAAAATTAAACTTTTTCCACGACGTAGCTTTGACTTTCGAGTTCATATCTGACGATCGTGTTCCAATTGAATCCAAAAAAAAGAAAATACTGGAACCGAAAGGTATCTCGTTTTAAACGAGCGTCGTTCACGGAAAGACATTATTTAGATCTGAAAATTAATTTTAATTATCCGTTAACTATCTTATGATCTTCTTTCGGAAAGTTTTTGATCGTTTGACGTTTCGTCGTACGCCTTCCGTAAGGATACCATAGAATATTGCAATTTTCGTCTCATCATTAATCTCCTTTGTTTTAGTCTCTCGCGTTTTTCTTTACGTCGGTGAACAAAGTAATTTCATCGGAGTAAGTAATTTATTAGATTGCCGACGTATCGTAATTAATTTAGTAAAGCGTTAATCTCGAAGAAGTGGGAATAAAGAAAAAGATAAGAATGAAGGAGGTTGATTATGAAAATGGTAAAAAAAAAAACGAAGTTCAAATCTTCAAATTGAAAAACAAGCGTATGGTCAACTCATATATTCGAATTTAAGATCGATTTGAAAAGATTTTATGAATTGCTTTTACTTTATTTCACTGACACAACACAAAAGATAGATCAATGAATATCATTCACGAAAGAGAAGAAGATCGATTGTACATGCAAACTTTCTTAATGTCTCAGCTATCGTAGGATTTGTCGAACTTCTCGTTTAAATTAAAGCGCAATTAGTAAGAAGTTTTTTTTATTATTTCTATGCGATTATCTTCGTAAATAATAAAGAACCAGCTACTCTTTGATAACGTGAACAATACAATAACTAAAATTATTATTATTATTATAAAGTTATAGTTAGTAACATTTATATTTTATGTTATCTTTAAAAAAATAAATTATTTTTCAATAACGTCAACAAGTCAGTCAAAAGTAAATCTTCAAGTAATTACGTACTCACGTTTTGCAAAGTTTAGCTTTCGAAATGTGCAGAGGATCTCCTCTTCATGAAGCGATGCAAGCAGAGAATTTGAATAATTGAGAGGAACACGTGCCAAATCAGAAATCACTGGAATGCGATAAAGTTTAACTCGATTCCATTGCATACACACAACCAGAAAGCATATGCGATATTTCCTCGTGATCATATTAATATACTACGGAGTGGTCTACGAATGAATATCTCTACGAGTAGTATGCGTTAGTGTTTGGCTCCGTTATACCACTAATTTTTAAATAAATTTCGACGAAATTTAATATATCAGTTACCGCGAGAATGTAATATTCTGCGCTATTGCATTACTCTTTAAATTATAAATCTATTACATAAAGAACGAAACGTGTAATTTGTATGAAAACCAGAACAAGGTAATACAGGGACAAGTTGGTATAATACCTTGAAATTATCTGAACACTGTATTTGTAGCTCGATTAAATTTAATTTTTAATTTTTTTTATTACTATAAAGTGTACGTCTGTGTACATTGACAATAGCAATTGTTAATGTAAGTTACTTTTAGTTGAAACTTAATTAATTATTCTATTTAATATATTTAAGAGTTCCTCACATTGCTAATATTTGTTCAAGCCAGTTACATATTCCTCACTTATAATACTACAATTAATGATATAAACAAAAAAATATAAAGCTGAAACTTTAGAGAATATATAAATACTATTAGATCTATATTGTAATACAAACAGCTCGAAAATGTACGATCTAGAAACGTAGCAATTAGTAACACTGCATAATTACCATTTAATACTGCAAACAGAAATAGAATGGAATTATCATAAGTGAAATAATCGGTTAGACAGACGAATATCCTGCAAGAAACGTAGGAACAACGAGGCTTTCTCGTATAATACGAATTTGATAATTCAGTAGGGTTAAGCCAAAGATCGTAAACTTGGAAGTATCCAATTTTCGACAACACTATGGCCAACTTTATGTTCAAGAACGCATTAACTTCACCAGCTGTATCTCAGCTGTGCAGAATGCAATCTAATACAACAAACATCTACGACATACACGAACGATTTATCGTCTAATTTAATGAGCTACTACATCGCGCGATATCGAAGAATTTCAAAGTTATGAAACTATAATTAGGATGTTGCACGAAGAGAAACGGGACAAGCAGTTATAATGGCGATTGTTACATTATTTTGAAAATGGCTAATGTAAAATTCTCTTTATAGTTTCCTTCAGATGAACAATTTGGATCCGGCGATCAAGATGTCAATTCATTTGATGTCATAGGAGAATTTGGCTTAGAGAAGGTAGACAAGAGTCCAACGTTCTTTTTCTTTTTGTTTTACTAAACAAAACTCACATCTTTTAATTTTAAAATGTTCGTACTAACCCAAAATTTTTTATAGCTTTTTATGTTGTGTGCCGTTTTTTCACTAACGAAAATAATTTTTTAATCGGACAAATAACTATTCGTTGTGATCCTAATTGTCGAAAAAATTGCAATGATTATTAAATTAAAAAGAATTTAAAATTGCTTCGCTTTTAATTTGTTTAAATCATGCTGCACCAATTTATCGAAATGAAGCTTTCAACTTGGATAGTCAAATAATAATCCTCAAAGAAGAACGACATCCTACTAAGGACCTGGTCTTTAGACTTTTCAAAAGGATGTCGATCGTTTCGTATGAGACAGAGAAATCTAGGAATTGGGTTATGAAGATAATCTCGTAAATACTGAAAGGATAATCTTCGAATGCTGTTAGGATTTCGCAATGGCGACTTTACTACGGATCTCATGCTTCACTATCCACCTCAGTCATTATGGAGTTTGACTTAATCCAAGCGAAGTTTACAGATCTCTATCACATCTACCAAAATCTACTAACTAAATTCAAAAAGAAGTATTAATCCGTTCAATTTTTTCATGTCGATTTTGTCCATAAAATTTAAGAATAACTAATTATTTATATTCTTATTTTACATCTTGCATCTTCCCTTAGACAAATCCTTTTCGTAAGTTGAACGTCCATTACTCTAAAATGAATTAACTCTACAAGAAATTAGCAAGAGTCTAGTTCCTTACTACTCGGAACTAATATTTAACTATAATTCTACTCATAATCAGACAGTCGATCTCGTGTGCAGGGTTTCCTTCTTCAGCTATGATAATTTAATAACGTAAGGTCACCACAACAGATTCCAGGTTGATCTCTATACCGACCGCTATCACGTGCATTCTGCGGAATAAGGACAATTTAATTTACTGGGCATCAAGACGAGCAATTTGGAATCCGTAAGGTAAATTTCGAGTAAACAAGATAACGTCATCTAATTATTGCTTCTTGTAGTAACCACAAAACAAGATACCTTCATATTATTATATTCTATCGAGTTTAAGACAGTATAAATCTATTTTTTCTTATGTTTTTGTAAAACTGGGGTCTTAGATGAATCAAATCAATATGGTTTAACGTTCGAAATTATATTAACTATTTCAATTTCGAATTCAGGCAAATTGAATAATGAAATTATTTCTATATGTATAAATCTATAAATTATCATAATGAACATTATTCTCAGATCGTAATTAAATATTCGATGTGACGTTCAAATATATATGATAAAATAAATCTTCCTATTCCCATTTAAAATTTTCACTCATTGTCAGTCCCACAAATTTTCAAATAAAATCTTCCTGCAGCCGATGCCACGTGCATTCATTTTTATGTGCATTCAATTGCTCGCTTTACGAAGTCGATTGTAACACCATGTGCCATCTGATGCAACGCGTACGGAATTAAGGGCTCGTTTAAAACGACTGACGATAAGAATGCGAATGTTATATTCGCATGTAGAAATTTTTATTTTTACGACAGTATTTTGGCATATAATAAATTTTTAATAATTATTTCATGACAGTGTATCGATTAATCAAAGAAATTGTGCGTTAAATAATTTTTATTGTTTACTGATTTAATTATTTCCTTGATTATATAAATATAAAAACACATACTTTGAATGATTTATAATTCAAAGATTAATTAACAAACACAACTCACAAATATATCAAAGTAAAATAATATATATTTAATTATTTCAAATAGTTAAGTGAATCAAATAATTATCTTATCTACAATTAATTATTTTATTTATCTTACGCTTAACCAGAAGAATTTCAACGATTTTTAAACTAAAGTAATAACTATTCATAGAAGTTGGCATGTTTGCGTATTTTCATTGAAAGTGAAGCGATAGATTCCGTCACTAAAATCAGAACAGAACATGGTGCGAAACGTCTTAGACCAATAGCGATTTGATGAACCCGTCTTCGGTTCGACCCACTTTCGAAACTCGCAGCTGCGCGGTAAATTCATTAAGCCAATCCAATTTCACTAGACGCCGATAGGAATGGAGGCATTTCTTCGTACGACAGATTGGAAGATGGTTTGCGGTTACCTTCGTAAGATACGTTCTCTTCATTCTGACTGCTACTATCTACGAAACGTTTCTCAAATGTCCTGTTAACGACCATCACGACACGATGTTCGAGGATCAATGAAGCTAACAGGATGAGCTCTATTAGTGTTAACTGATAGACAAAGACACAACACACTCTTTTTATCCCGTCATACTCTTTAACTTTTTAAGTCGATAAATAAAGTTAAGAATGAGAAAAAATGTTTCAATAGATCCTGAGAGCAAAATTTTCTGTAACTTTCCGTACGTTTAGAAGTTACCTTTGACTTTGTAATTGTATTTCATCTTTGTGTTGAACGATATTCTGTCTCTTCGGATTATTTCTTCTCTCGTTCTGATAAAGATTCAATTGATATAAAAATAATTGTATACGAAGTCTATATTCTACTCCAAAGAAACGAATAAATTTTGGAATACAAACTGCAAAATAAAATGGAAGAATTTTTTTGATCGAGTGTCCTTTCTCCATACATATACTATTCAAACATGTATATTTACATACGTTAGTCTAGCACGTAGGAAAACACGAAATTAACAATGACAACAGAACTCGTGCAACGAAAATATTTACTCCTGATAGTCGAAGAAGAAAATCAAACGAATGATGAATTGCAGACCAGATTTCTGGTCTATTATAATGACGAGGTTAATTATTACTAATTTAATAAATTACAAAGGTAAAGAAGAAATTATGCGTATTAATTTATGATTATCTGTGATCGTAATTTAAAATAATTTTAACTATAACTGTCAATTTACATTCTAGACCTTCCATCATGAAATACAATTCTAATTAATTATTTTTAGAATAGTTTCATGATTTATTTTTTATATGAGATTTTTAAAAAGATGTTGCTCGTTAAGCGTTCTGCTGGAATGCTGATGATTTGAAGAACGGCAATGCGGCATTGCGGTACAGCAAATACGTGAGTTGCTGGGAAGAAGAATGCTTTGGATGCTTGGCATGGTCATGACTTGAACTGTCCGGTTAGGAATCCTTTCTAGAAGCTTCATTTCCTTTTTTTTTTTATAAACTCATAGTTACCGTAGAGGAAAAAAGAACTAATATAAATATAAAGCATTTCTTCACTACAAATTTGAGCATGTGAATTTGCATTAGACACTAACCTTAGCAAAATCTAACTTAAATTATAGAAGAATATAAGACTATTATTGATGGCGAACATATTCCAGTAAACTTACGTAATAAATTTTTTGTTAATCCTACTCATCATTCATGGTCCGGTTTAAAAAAAAAATATATATGAACGATTAAATTCGTTCAATCATCAATATTTTCCCAATAATGCGAACGTCCGTCGATCACGGAAAAATGTCGAACGAAGGATGACTACCCCCTTCGATAAAACCGCGCCATTACTAATAATTATCGGAAAACACTTAGGGCAGGTGTCGTGTGTCCTAACCGTACAGTCAACCGCCTGATTTGCCTGAAACTTCATTAATCACCGTCAGTGTCTAATATTATATGCTCGCTTTAAAAGCATCCATCGAGTGGGAACCTCAGCGAAAATACGATCTGCAGTCTTCACTACTTTATAATAAACCGATGTGCTTTTTAACGTTTTCAAATAGCTTATTTTTTTAACAATACGAATGAATATTTTGTATGGGAATCATTTATATCAAAGTCTAACAAAATCTACTAATCAAACAAATTTTTAAAATAATATATACGCTTAATTAATATATAATGCTATAATCGTTTTAACGGCTAATTGTTATTACATATCTGTATGTATATACATAAGTACATAGATTGATGCTTAAAATGAAATTAAAACGAGCAACCATATAAATTGTTCAATTCGAGATCTTCTTTCAATGATGATAAAACGCATGCACATATATTTACGTTATCGATTTTTCTCTGTTATTCCTTTGCAGATCGATCGAGAGTACGACGAAGATAAAAATGAAGAAAGCAACCCACCACCGTTCATCACGCCTCCTCCTCCCAACCCAGACTGTGAGTAATAGCATTTACATAAAGCCGCAGCTATATCTTTCTGTGAAATAATATCTTTCGTAAGAAATTCAAAAGACGGAACAATGCTCGAATTTCGCAGATTCGTGGACGATGTTTCGATTAAAAATATGAAACTAAAAAATCTCTTTTGTTTTAGATAAAGGTCCAAAAGGTGAGAAGGGTGACAAAGGAGATAAAGGCGAGAGCGTTCGAGGACCACCAGGTCCTCCCGGACCACCTGGACCTGGATATGATTCAAACGACGAGGTATCAAATGTTATTTAATAATTCTGTTAAGAAAAAACTATACTTGAGGGACGTTTCTTCTAAGACGATAATTTTCAAACAATACGATAGAATCAATAAAAAATTGAATCTTATCATATTTTGATCAAACATATTTGTAAAAAATTTATACAAAATTAAGTATTAATAAGACACATATATTTTTTACACCCTGTAGATATTGTGATAAAACTCTCTTGAAATTTTGCCAAAAAACTTCGGATTCACCGAGTTCGCGTTCAACCTATAGTCTTTTTTAATACCTTTTATAAAACCTTGATTTATATACTTTTAACCGGGAAATAACATGAGTGATAAATTAAATAAAAAACTACACCTTAATTCATGAACCTAAAATAAGTGAAAATGATTAAACGTATCCCTTCGTAAATGTCAACAATAACTTCATTCCATTGAAGCCTTATGGTCATGACGTTATATAAGTCATTGCAACGTCGATAATACGTGATGTTCGTATTTACGGTACACGGATATGACACGATCGCATCCGCGATCAGTCATTCATCTGGTTATTCGAGCGAATTGATTTAGCGTGAGAATATCGAATCGCATATCAGGAAACACTGTGCATAGCACTCACATCGGCATCATAACTATTCGGTATGTGAATACGTTCCATTTTCCATTGAATTCACTTGAAAATTGAAATTAAGAATTTCTAATGCAAATTGATTACCTTTTCGTTATTTTAACATTCTTCATTTTGTCAGGATTGGCCAGTAAAAATACCACAAGGTCCACCAGGTCCTAAAGGAGAACCAGGAAAATGTGCATGCAATGCAACAGCCTTGATGACATCCTTCACGATGCCAAAAATGATCGAAGGACCGAAGGGCGAACCAGGTGTCCCTGGAAAGGAAGGAAAGCAAGGGCAGATGGGTCTCACTGTAAGCAGAATAATTTTTTTAATTATAAGTAATAAAGTAATAATGACTAATTTTCTTTACAAAAGGATAAAGCAATTCAATTACTTAATGATTATTTTTGGTAAAGGGTGCAGCAGGACCACCCGGAGAAAGGGGATTACAAGGTCCACCTGGAGCAAGAGGTGAAAAAGGAGATATAGGAGTACTTGGACCCGAAGGTCCTCAAGGACAGAAAGGTGAACCAGGTAGAGATGGAATACCAGGTGAAAAGGGAGCTCAAGGACCTCCTGGACCACCTGGAAAGGGTGAATTCTCCGGCTACGATGTAAGTTGACGTACTTTTCATAAGTTCTTATCGTGATGATTAAAGAGGGGATAAAAAATGAAATGATCTAAAGAAAAAGAACAATACATTAAATTCATTCATAGAAAGGAGTATAAACATATTGTTTATAAATGAAAAACCATTTAAAAAAAATATTATCTCAAAGATCATGGATTTCTTTAAAATTCCAAGAATGTGTATCATTGACAACAATATACCTAACTCTTATTTAGTCGATTCGTAGATATACTCGCGAAATACGCAAACATTTAGCTGAACGTGTCTTTCGTCCTTTTATACGACAACCTTTTCATGAGATACATACTCCCTCAGCTACTTTCATTCCTCTTTGAGCACTGTCTTTCACCTAGTCGGTCAAACGTTTGGTCGGTTGGACGATCGCGGTGCAGTAGGCAACCTAGAAATTGGTTTCTGTATTCCTCGGGGAAATCGAGCTTCTCACGATGCGAACTCACGTAAGATAACCGTAGCACACACGATACGCGAGTCGAACACACAGAAGAAGAGAAGGATGAGAAAGGTGGTACTCGAATTCCCTGACAACGAAGTCGTCCTCCTACAAGTGATCTGAAATCGAGATACCATGAAATTCGACTTTTTCAAATGTACTTTATTTTATGTAAGAAAATTGTTTATCTTTCCTAAAAATAATTATGTTCGTTTTCACATGATAATAAATAAAACCAATTATCTCTTTATGAATCCCGTTGAAATAATCTAGATAAAGAAAAGAAAAAAAAAGAATTTAGAAAGAGGTTAAAAAGATTAGATGAATATATTACTTCTCAACCGTTATTGAATGAAAGCTCCCCCACGATGATATATATCTTGACATCTTTCTTCGCGTACAATTTATGATTTTCGATTACTCGACTCAAATATGATTTCATCAAAGAGACGAATAGTCGACTTTAACAACCATGTCTCAATGTCATGATACGATTCATCGATTTCAAAAGTACTGTACATTGTGATAACGTGTGATGCTTCACATTCTCAGTATTTTGTAGCTCTTTCCTTATCATTCTCTCTTTCTCTCTCTCTTTCTCTCCCTCTATCTTTTCTCTTTCTTTCTTTCTCTTTTGCTCTTCACTCATCCTCTTTTCCGAGAATCTCAACTCTTATATGTGCCCTAACGAACTCACCATTTCTGTTGTGCGACTCTTCAGGCTCTAGACTTCAGACAGACACAAACTCGACGAATTTCTAAGCAGACTACTCCTATTGTCATCTCCTCTCTAGCTCTTTCTATCTTTTTCTTTCTTATTGTGACTTCTCAGGCTGGGAGTAACGCTTAATTCGGTAGTTTTCTTCTATAAGACGAGTGCGCGGATCGAGCTTAAATATTTTAAACGTGAGCGTCTGCCGGGTCGTCCTTGTTGCTTTTAGCTTTTATTTTAACGAGAAGGAGGGATCGTCAGCGACCCTTCTACCTCGATCTTAATCAAGCTCCTTGGTAAGGTACAACGACCGGGAACATTGACTAGACGTTGATTCTTTCTTTTATATTTCAATTTGCTTTTTTAAAATAAAATATTTAAATTTACTTTTTTTAATAAGTTTGTTCATTAAAAGTATCTTATTATTAAATAGAAAAAAGCATATCCTTTCGAGATAATATTAAATTTAAATATACGATATAATGTAAAATAAGAAAAACAAATTATAAATTATTAAATAGTGTGTGTACGGTTTACTATAATATTTAATTTTAATTTGAAATACTATAAAATGTAATGTCAAAAATAATACGCGAAGAAATAAAATTGTTTAGAAAAAGTGCATGATCTTTATATATCGTTCGAAACGCAATCTCGAAATGCAACTTGCGACTTCACGCTCGTGAATACGTCGGTTCTTCGTGTTTCTGACATTTGCTGGAAAGGAGATGTGAATGGACGAGAGAAAAGGAACATGAGTAAAACGTTAGAACGAATAAAGTGAGAAAAGGGTGAGTAAAATGTTGCCTGAAATTCACTCGTTATCGCATAGACCATTATTTATTCCCCGTGGTGCGATACGCGTTCTATTTCTATTCAAAGATTTTCTTTTTAGCTATACATATAGGCGATTAGAAGTGGAACGGAACAGATCATTCTTCTCAAATAAAGGATTTATTCAAAGAATACCAGAACTGATATGATAAAATATCGGTTTTAATCGACATTATTTAGAGATGATATATTTCCTATAATTAATAATCGATAATTGACTTTCAGATAATTGAATATATTATATTTTTATTACTCTATATTAACGTTTCCTACCTAGAAAAAATATTTCTTTCTTAATACTTTTTTTATATATATTACTGCAATAAAAGTTAACATTCGCTTACTACAAAAACACACATTTATCCAATTAATCCAATTAATCTTTAATTTAATTAAACTTCTATGTTTATTGCATTTATACAGAATAAGTTGAATGCAATCTTAGTTATTTATACATAAGACAGAAAAAAAAACGAAGAATGAAATTCACTTTTCACATATTAGAGGAAAAAGATAAATATCGAGTAACACATTTTGCAGTATAATTACTAATTACTCCAAGTACCATAATAGGATTACCTTGAACATAACGTTCAAGGAGATTCTTAAAGACTACTTAATTTCACGTTAGGAAGACTTTGAAATAGCGCAGAACTGAGTCTTCGGAGATTTTTCCAAAAAATTCGGAGTTCTTTCAGAAAGTATAAGAATAAATTCACGAGGAACAACAGACTAGGAAAGAGAAGAGTAAAAGAAGTAAAGATGAAGAGAAAAAAGAAAGTTCTTTGATAAAGCAGAAATTGCTTGGAAGTTTGGAACTTCTCAAAAAAAGAAACCACACATCGAAAAGTGACAAATTAATGAGACAAATTTTGACATTGAAATATAGGCAAACTTTAAAAAGTAACGAGACTACGCGAATCTCGATTATAAAAATCATTTAGAACGATAATATATAATCATTTCTTTGTTAGTATTAAATAAGCATGTATTTTCGTAAATAATCAAAAAAAAACCTTCTTACATCATCCATAATCTTCACGAAAACATAATCTTCTTAAATTAACATATTAACTATTATTATACTATTAATAACTTTTTTTAGATTAAAAAAATAATAGAATCATTATTTCAGACTTGAAATATTATAGATAAGTATACTTAAGAAGGACATTTTCTAAACGTTTCAAATGAAACTGTCGCAATTAACTAATAAAAATATTTAATGTATTTTTGTAAAAAAAAAAAAAATAATATTCCATTTCCATTTTTAATCTTCTCATTTATATTATATACGTGATTAAATTATCATAACAAAATTGATAGATTCGATTATCAAAGGATTATAATCATTCGTCGGTAACATTAGATTGAGATGAAAGCGAAGTGTGCATTTCACGACAAATGTGCATGCTTTGCGACCTTATTCCCATGATTAAACACAGAAATTTCGTCTGTTATGCGCATGCAGCCCAGTTGGAAGCCGCGAGGCATTTTCAGGGTGAGTACTAGTTGGCGTGCCTCGAGTGCTTGTACCGTAAGGGCGCTTCTATCCTAAATCTATGCTACAGATATGCCGTTTATTTAATAAGACATGCGCGTAATTAAGATAACATTGTAGCGAAAATGATACTATATTATTACGAACCTTCAAGAATAAATTGAAGCGTTTGTCCTCGCGTCTACACGATGTTTTCCTTCGTTAAAACGTATATCAAAGATTAAGTTGTTCTCAGCAGCGACCTCTTGGGATGTTACATTTATATCATATTAATCTTTCTAGAAATTCATTAAACAATCTAACAAAGATACTAAATCATTTTTATATATTTGATTCTTTGTTTAAACTATACGCCTAAATTTTTATGCTTTATACAAAACATTTAAACAGGAACACCTGTATGTCTTATGTTGTTTAATTAAAGTTTAACATTTATCTATCTTGTATCTTTATTTAAAAAACTTCGAATTTTTTAGTAAAAATACTATCATATATA
This sequence comes from Polistes dominula, assembly GCF_001465965.1. The sequence continues at coordinate 2,078,453 of NW_015148979.1, read as the reverse complement.
TATATATATTAGTGAGATAATTGGTATATAAAAGCCATTTAAAAGCAGGCAATTCAAGTGTTTCTATTTAAATGTTCCACCCTGTATAAGTATAAAATAAAAGAAACTATAGGTTTTTATCAGTATATAAAATTAAATAAATAATTTTATATGGAAAAATGAAATTCAAAGATTCTTAGATAACATAACATAATTTAAATCATTTGATTTATTCTTTTGTATTAATTAAAATATCAAATATAGAACGAAAATTGTTTTATTTAGACCGAAGGTATCACAATGAGACCAGGTCTACCAGGACAAAAAGGTGAATCAGGAACACCTGGGAATCCTGGTCCTAAGGGAGAAGCAGGAATTCCTGGTGGAAAGGGTGTTAAAGGCGAGCCTGGTCACAAGGGTGGAAAAGGAGAACACGGAAAGGAAGGGCCAAGAGGAATACAAGGCTTTAAAGGAGAACCAGGTGCTCCAGGAGCTCCAGGACTTCCTGGTGCACCAGGAGAAAATGGAAGACCAGCCGAAAAAGGTGACAAGGGAGATTCTGGACCCGAAGGGAAACCAGGTCTACCTGGTCCACCAGGACCACCAGGAGCCAATACTCCAGGAGTTTTAAACGTTGGAGAAACAGGTGAACTTTCTCATAATTGATTCATTAAAATTCTTTAAAAAAATCCTTTAAATAAATTTTGTCTTGCTCTTATCTTATGCCCATAAAAAAATTCTCAAAAATAAGCTATTTTCCCTAGCATTAGAATGGTGCTATCCGTTCAGATTCAAATGAAATTTTGAATAATTATCAATAAGTTTTTAATAATAAAATTGATTAATTTATATTGATTTTAATGTGTAAAGACTATCGATAAAATTGCTAGAATATAATGAAATTTTAAAATATTCGCAAACATTGTTTTGTTCTCTGTGATCTATTTTACTTCCAACTCTTACTACACGATTATTCATCTATCAACAGCTGGGAAAATAACTTGATATAGTATTCGTTAACTAAATTCACCGAATGCAAATTCTACTAATTGTAAGCGTAAATAGTTCCGTACCACTATTTTACTACCAAATATCTTGAAACTCAACAAACTTCCTTCGTTTAAAATATTTTGTTTCTTATAATTAAAATGCAAGTCTTAATTGAAATACTTTCATTCATTCGTTTTATAGGATTGTACCGTTTTCAATTTTCCTTACATCTTCATCGTAATCTAGTATCTCTAACGATTAGAAAAGCAATTTGTAACAATTAATTCTTTAACTATTTTTATTAAAATATTGTCAATTTTTGATGAATGAAATATTTGTTAATACTTAACACGATATAGTTCACAGAATTGGTGCTAATGAAAAATCGATCGATAAGTAAAATAATAGGTTTAGTAATCATTATTTTTGTATAGTTATAACAATTCAAAACTAACTCTATCCATAAACTGATTTATGAAATTCGTGTAAAGGATTAGAAGAGAAGGGTGAAAAGGGTGAATCTGGGCCACGTGGTTACAAAGGCGATCAAGGAACTAAAGGCGAAAAAGGGGATAAAGGGGAATATGGACCAGCCGGTATACCGGGTGTAAACGGAATTCAAGGACCGCAAGGAGATAAAGGCGAACCCGGTAAGGACGGAGTTCCCGGAACTTCTGGAATTCCGGGTTTGAAAGGAGAAAGGGGTGAAAGGGGTCCTCCTGGTGTCACCGCTATCGCCAATTCCGGTGACTATATCACCATCAAAGGTGAAAAAGGTGCAGAAGGGAAAAGAGGAAGAAGAGGTCGTCCTGGACCACCAGGTCCTGTCGGACCACCCGGAAAACCAGGAGTAATGGGAGAAATTGGTCTACCAGGATGGATGGTAAGAATATAATACATATTTCTTGCAGAATCGTTTGATTTATGTCTACTTAAATAAATTATTTGTTTCATATTTTAAATTATAATATCCAATAAATGCACGCGTATTTTACTTTTAATGCTGCATGAAGAATACAAAGGTAAGAAGAAAATAAAAAAGAAAGAAATGAAAAATATCAAATATAAATTTATTCTAAGAGTAGATATGATTCGTGTTTATTCGAGTTTCCATAATTATAACTTGTTTTACGAATTTGTATAGGGTCGTCCTGGATCACCAGGAGGTCCTGGCCCAACTGGACCGAAAGGACAGAAAGGAGAACAAGGAGTTAGTGTCAGATTCTTAAATTAAAATTTTGAAATATAAAAAAGATAAAATACTCACACATATACGACATCGTTTATTATAGATGATAGGTGAGAAAGGAGATGATGGAATGCCAGGAATTCCCGGACAACATGGAAGAGACGGACAACGAGGACCTCCGGGACCACCAGGACCACCTGGCCCAGCTTCTCAAGGAAACTACATTCCTGTACCAGGACCTCCAGGTCCCCCAGGACCACCAGGACCACCAGGACTCTCTTTGATAGGACAAAAAGGTGAACCAGGAATTGGCAGAAGTCACATTTTCGGAAAGGAAGATTATTATGGAATAAGACAAGGTAAAATATCATGCATAATTAAAAATAACAAAATAGCATCGGCGTACAAGTAATAACGTTTGTAGAAATATGTATTTCCCACGAGAACATTTTCTAATAATTTAAATATAAATTTGCTTACGTACATACCGCAAGGACCCAGAAGCAGTTTGGACGAATTAAAGGCACTTCGCGAGTTAAAGCAGCTGAAAGAATTAAAGGAACATTTAGGTATTCCGATAACATTTTTTGTATTAAAAATGAAGAAAGAATTTATAAAATCTTTGTTAGGAGTTTAATTCTAAATTATATAAATAAGGTTAATTATTATCAGTAAACTAATATCGTTTTATCAAGGTACTGCTACTGTTGCTACAAGAGGTCCTTTGGAAAGTACAACAAAAATAGTTCCAGGAGCAGTAACGTTTCAAAATACGGAAGCTATGACAAAGGTAATGACACTATTATCCTGTTTATATTAAAGTAATATTTTTCGAAAATCCCTCTCTATGTATCAACAGCTTTTTCTTCGATATTTTAGATGTCTAGTGTCAGTCCTGTTGGAACTTTGGCATATATCATAGACGAACAAGCCTTGCTTGTAAGAGTTAACAATGGATGGCAATACATAGCGGTTAGTTAATATAACAATTTGAAATATGTATTCGATAGCGTTACATACTTATCATGTATCCTTTAGCTCGGTTCACTTCTTCCAATAACAACCCCTGCGCCACCAACAACGGCACCACCTCCGGCAAATCCACCTTTCGAAGCTTCAAACCTGATAAATCAGATACCAGTGAAGGCTGACGGTACAGGAGTAAGTTATCCTTATTTCATATTTTTCGTAGCAAAATCTAAATAAATTTATTCGATGTTAAAGTCAAAATAATATTTTCTTTTTGTTATCAAGTGGTATCCTAAAATGGTAAGATGAATTATATCATTATTTAAAATATATTATAAATAATTAATATCATTATTGTATAGATATACATATAGAATTGCAATGTTATATACATTTCATAATTTTTAGTTAAGAATGGCAGCATTAAATGAGCCGTTTACTGGTGACATGCATGGTGTAAGAGGTGCAGATTACGCTTGCTATCGTCAAGCAAAAAGAGCAGGTTTAAGAGGTACCTTCCGTGCATTCCTAAGCTCTAGAGTGCAAAACGTTGACAGCATCGTCAGACTTGGAGATCGTGATCTTCCAATCGTTAACATCAAGGTAAATCCAGCAACAATAAAAAATCTATTATATTACTATTGTAGAATATTATATAGATAATTAAACGTATATCCAATATACATATATTCCCGTTTTCGCGAAAATGATAATATTTTTTTTAATTAAGTTGAAATTATCATTGTATAATTGAATAATATTGGTAATATTAAGGAAAAGTAACAGTAAACTCGTCCTCGATCGTCCTATTTTAATTGTCTGTTTGACGCGTTTACTTTCCGTCGTGTCTTTCGTCTATGATTCGGTTATCTTCTCTCCTTTTCTACACCTCTTTATTTTTTCTATTCTTCTATCGTCTATTCGTCTATACTCTTCTAAATTCTTTTACTTTCGTCTAACATCTACTTCTACCGTTAAATTCGATTCTGATCGTCTAAAAACTATCGTTGACTACAACTTCCTTTTCCTTTTGTCGCCCAGCGTCTAATATCTTTTGTCGTCATTTCTTTAAGTTACGTGATCTTTCACGAACCAGTCATGCATCAATTAACAAATCAATTGCACGCATATGCACATCAATCCTCTTTTTCACACACTTATTCGTCTCGACATTTTCATCATTTTGTATTATTAAAACAATAAATAAAAAAATGATTTGAACATTTCCAGGGTGACGTTCTTTTCAATTCGTGGAAGGAAATGTTCAATGGCAATGGAGCCTACTTTTCCCAAAATCCTAGAATCTATAGTTTTAATGGGAAAAATATTCTCACTGACTTTGCCTGGTAAGTAGGAGTAATTTTATAAATAACAGTGATTAATGCTATACAAAATTAAGATTATTATTAATCAATTGCATTTATTCTCAATAATTGTTTATTTTATAATTATGTTTACGTAAATGTTAAGGACGGTACTTGCCAAGCTTCGTCGATAATGCTACTTGCAAGCGTTATCTATCAGGGAGAAATCTTTTTTAACCCTGTTGATAAACAAGATTTTATTCAAGCAAAATTAGAGGAAGGATTCATTTAATAAGAATAATACTTTCAGATGTCACATCCGGTGTTAATGATACCGACTTATATTCATTATCGATATATCACCTAATGAAACTAGGTGCCACATTTAAGTAATTATAGAAAATGAATGATTAATAATAATCTTTAATCAAACAATGAATATGTAATTTTTATCATCAAAATCTTATAAGATCGAACTCTATATTTTATCTTCTTAATTAAATAAAAATTGTATTATAAATTATATATTATTTTAGGCCGGAAAAAGTAGCATGGCATGGTTCCCACAAACTGGGAGACCGAGCGATGGACACTTACTGCGATGCCTGGCATTCTAGTAGCTCTGATCGTTACGGATTAGGATCACCTCTTACAGGAGGTCGACTTTTGGAGCAAATTCGTTATTCTTGCGATAACAAGTTTGCCCTACTTTGCATAGAAGTAACCAGCGAAGCTACGAGGAGACGAAGAAGCAGTCCTTCTGCAGAAGATGAAGTAGAAATGACAGAGAGCGAGTATAAAAGACACTTGGAAGCATTAATGAAAAATTGAAGGCTCTTGTTAAATATAAATATTTACAAACCGTTATGTAAATAGAAATCGAGATGTATTGACCGTAAATATTACTGAATCGAATAAACGAAAAAATATAGCTTTATTCGTGTTAAAAGAAAAAAATAACACGAGTGACATACCAAAAACAAAAACGTTACATTGAACATAAACGAATTGTGAAAAGAATGGAAACGGTCGTTTCATCTCGTTTCTCTTATCTTGGAATGCTACTATCCTCTACTTCCAAAGTTATAACTCATAAGCAAAGCCCTTATTATCGCTTCAAAGAAGTTTCTGTTTATCTCTTAAAAAGAAGACTGATCGTCTAGACATACTACGTTTGTCAACGTTTCATATCGATCATCATACCGTAATATTAATGAAAACGTCAAATTGAGCGGATAAGTTTTGAAAAAAAAAAAAATTAAAAAAAAGAATCTCATAGCTTTCAGTATCTCAAAGCGTCTTCTATCTCGTGCGAATAATTTAAGCGTTCCCTTGAAAATTTATCTACATCCAGCGCTAAACTTCCTTCTCTTTGCTTAACGTCCTAATAAGAGAGGAAGACTCCGAATAGGAGAATTTCTAAGGCACGCACGAATAACGATTTGATGTTTAGATCGTAAACTACTGCTCTTTAAAAACCTAAATAAATCTAAACGGAGATCATATCCGCGCATCGAGACGCGTTTACATTTTAGCTGATACATATGAGTGTGTATGTTAGATGTAAGAAAAACATCGATTAAGAATTCTATATGACGAGTCGCTGTTCGTTTCAAATGAAGACAAGATTTATGCTCTACGCGATATGCAAGTTACATTAGTTGTCTTATGATCGTATAGTGTTGTTTTCTGATCGAGAACTATGCGAGTTAATGGTTTCATACGAATCGCCAAAACTTCGTAAAACTGCCCTATTAACGAATAACAATATCTTCATAAATTTATTTGAGAAGATTACTCGTCCACTTTGTATTCTCTTCTCTTTCAGGAAACGAACATTTCTTCCATCTTGTCATTACTGCTTTACATCACGAGCATGAATCGAATCAATGTTGTCTGTAACTTGAGAATATATTACAATTAACATTAACCTAATTTATTACAGTTATGTAGAGAAAAAGAAAAAAAAACCGTTATGAATCTATATATTTAGGTTGTCAACATGCTTGTCGGCGAATACAACGTAAATAAATGGAACTTTCTAATGTAATTTAGATCGCGGCGCCCAAAAAAAAACAATATGTATAACTAATTATCTTTCAGTATAGTTTGCACTGACATTTTATTTTCAAATTTTATATTATTTGTACACTTTATTATATCATCTTTCTAAATAAAAGCAGAAAGTGCATTTTTTACACCTCCAATCATTCACCCTTATATATATGTAGTAACTCATTGACGTGACTCCACGATAAAAATTATTTATTTATTTATCAGTCGTCACATAATTGTATTTTATTCTATTGTATATTACAATATTAGACTTAACTAAATATTAATTYGATTTATACAAAATTAAAAAATTATCTTTTAAGTCTTTAAAATGCTCGCTGCTTCTGTATACTTTAGTCCTTCGAGAATATAAATTAAATTTTCAACAGATGCATCCTCATCCTCTTCTGCCCAAATTTCTAACATATTTTTACATTGTTCATATGGAGTTGGTTTGCTTTGGAAAAATGCAATCTGCAAAAATTATAAATTGTATAAAACATAAAATTCTAATTCTATTTTATTATGAACCAAATAAGAAAATAGAAAATTACTTCGTCATTAGTATAACCTAATTTAATTGCTAATTTTTTCCAATCTCCTTTAAGCAATTCTGATAATTTTGCTACCATTTCGGGTATAACTTTGTTTAGTTTATTTTCTATTCCTTTTGCATCAGCATTTTCATTATCAGTTTGATCGCTTTCTTGCTTTAATACCTCTGTATATTCTTGATCATTAGAATCAGGTGGGGGAGTATCTTCTGTTTCCACCTTTACATCGGATTGAGCTTGCTGTAATTGTAATTATATACTTATAGTTATGTTTTTAAAGAAAATATTGTATTTCTAGGAAAACATTGAAATTGATATAAACACTCACTGGTCGATCTTTAGCAATCTTTTTAATCATAGTTTCCAGATATTCTGGAAGTCTATTTATTGGATAATTTCCATGGACAAAAAAGTGTGGACTTCTTCTAGCCAATAACCTCAATGCTCTCCATCCAAAATTACCATCATTTACTTTCCTACGAAAATATAACATTATAGTTAAATATTAAATATTCGATATTGTTATTTTTTACAAAGAAAGCGTATCTTACTTATATTCTTCTTCCACCATGGCACTCGGATCTAATTGCATTATAGCTTCTTCGAAATATGTCTCTAATGATGGAAGAAAATCTCTATCTTTTGATTTGCATGCCTCTAAGTTATTTGGACAAAGATTCCATAGTTTAGTAAGCTCCGGACTATAAAAGATGAACTAATGTTATATATTTTTTGCTAACATAATTTTAAATAATATATTTTACACGATAGCGAAAAATAAAATGACTTACTTTCCCATATGATATTTGCCAACAGTTTGAGCATCTTTGATAATTTCACCAATTCTTCTTTTCGATCTTTTAATTTTTTTTACATCGTCATCAGTTTCTGTAGTGATTTCAGTTGCAGGCCTTTTAAAAGGTGGACAACCCTCATTTTTCCACGAATTCCAGTGCTCTTCTCTTTTAAGAATATTTTTTACAGTTTCTGTAAAATATGGACCATCAGGTGGTGTCTCTGTTAACAAGGTATAAACTTGTTCCGTTGTTGCTTTAACCCATTCCACTTGATCTGGCTTCAATTCATGCGTCTCGCTTAAATATGAAACATATCATTGAGATACAGTGAAGTAAAAATCATAATGTTGAATTTAATAAAAGCAGACCTTCTCTCATAGCCACTGGCAAGGAAGCTTTGGAAAACAAAGATCGTTTTATGACTTTCTAAAGCTTTTACTAAATGCTTAAGAGAACTTTACTACGTTATTATGACTTTAGATATTTTCAAAATCAAATATTAAGGAATTATCTTATACAAATTTCTACTTACGCCTTAAATTTAACAGTGCTATTTAAATACTGGAAAAGTATCAAAAATTGCAACAGTAGGAATCTTCTAAAATTAGAATCAGAAAGTTGCAATTCCAGCAATTTCTGATTAGTAAGATATTTTGCGAAGTAATGAGTTTCTTTATGGGAATCTTCCATCGCAGAATCTAATTTCACACAAATAGTTGGATAACTACGTTGTTCTTCTAATTTGAATGAAGAGAATGCTGATAAGACATTAGATGCGTGCTATAAAAAAGAAGAAAATAATAAAATGTTAATAAAAAAAAAAATTCAATTTTATAAATTCAATTAATAATATCATAATGGATCTATTTACCGCTGAGAAGACTTTCCAATGCATTTTATTATAGCATTGATTAGGATTTCTAAAAAAATCTTGCAAAGCCCAAAACTTTCTGTACAAACTATAATCTATGGGTATTTTATTTTCAGTTTTATCTTCATCTTTTATTATTGGTTCCAAAACATCTTCTGCTTTTTCAGTGCCAAATTCTGTTAGATTTTCTAAGTTAAATTCACTAACAATGTTAAGTCCAGATCTCTCTGAGAATGGAAAGAACTTTGCAAGAAATAATAGAATTCTACCACAAAATACAGTTTGCTGAGAACGAGACAAGCGTCTAAGCAAATCATTACACATTCTTAATAAATTATTTTTACAAAGACTAAAAAAGAGATCTTCTTTCCAAACTACCACATTATTTTCAACGTATGTGAAGAGCTCTTCACATTTATCCAATGTCATTGAATCAAATATGTCTCCAAGTAACATGACTGGCATACTACCAGTCGCTAAATCTTTTCTACATAATTCAATACAAAATGTGATATAAGATTCAAGAGGTTTAACACTTTCAGATGTCTTATGTATCAATATATGAAGTAATGTATCTCTGAGAGCTTGATCTACAGCAAATTTTCGTTCAGTATCATTAGCACACTGTTCAATACATTTCCTTTGAAATGTAGTCACATCATTTATCTTGTAACATTGTTGCAAATAATCCTACAAATAAACATAACAATTTTTATTCTATAAACATGTATTGCACTCGTGGTAAAATCATTTAAAACGATACTTACGCTGTAGTCTTTTCTCAATATTTCGAACATAGCCATAATGCCAGATTTTTTTAGTTATATTACACATAAAACTTTATTTTCTTGTTTATTTTTTATGTCAACAAAACACTGTATGATATCATTGAGAAAAACTAAATTCTTATAAAAATATAAAAATATTATATATACTATACACAGAAGGAACGACCAATTTCATTTCAATGTTTAGATATGGAAGTGTTGCTTCGGGTTAACCTGTACCATCTCAACTACTTCCTGATAGTGACGACAGGCGGCAGCACGGACACCAACCAGCGTGTGGTGCTCAACGATACTTCCTGTTAGGGATGTGTCTTCAAAGTTCTATTCAATTAAAAAAATTAAAGTATACATATATTATTATGGAGGGTAGAGGTAAGGAGTAAAATCTTTTATGGAAGAAAATGTGAAAAAGTGTCCAGCGTTTTCTGTCAATAACAGTTCAAAAACCTTCCAGAATGGCGCTGATGTAGACACTTGGTATGGTATGAATGTAGCAATTGTAAATGTATTGTAATTGTTTATTTCTCAATGCTACTCTAATAATATTTGGCGCTTTCTTTAAAATTTACCATGATGCTAATGTGGCGCCACCTCAATTGATTCGATTTCGACGGACACTTTTCATATACAGAGATGTTACTCCAGGATGTATATGTATAAATATTCTTACTATTTTGTTTTTGTTTTATTTTATGTATTATTAATTTAATAATTTGCTAGTTAATTTACTTTTGTATAGTTTTGTCCACTATTTTGCTTCTTTTTATCATTCTTTGAAAATATATATTAAATTCGCTAAATATTACAACTTTAATTGTCTTGTAACTTAAATTTTTAATTAATAATTATTATAATAAATAATTATAAAATAAAAGCTATCAACAGGTCAGTAAAACTAAAATATATTACCAAATAATACAGAAGTAAATAGAAGCTCACAAATCCACGTTTTTTCTTACCAGATTCATCTTAATTACTACCGTAACCACCAGTGGGCGATAGTAGATACTTAACGCGATAACGCTATAATACTATCAATGTATGGTGCAATATTATATACTATCAAAGAATACTACTACTATACTATTATATATACGGTATATTTTGTTGAATAAAAAGGAGCAGTGCGATCGCGACGATCGGCATTACTCGCAGGATAAATGAACGAAGCGAATGAAATATCGCGTTGTATGACACAATCCAACACAAATTTTGAACCCAAATCCCTGACACTAAAATGGTTAAATAGAAGATATAAGATGGAATTTAAAACAACGGAGAATTATAATTACAGAATCTTATCACTTATTTTTCTTGTTAATAATGTGTTGCATTAATCAGAGTTTGCATTGATTTTTATTTTTTAAATTGCCAAAATATAATTTTATGCATACAGGGTTATCGTATTTTAATTTTTTCAACTTATGCGTAGAAATATTATAATATTAAATTTCTTTATGAAAACAAAAGAGTTATGAACAATTTTTGCAACAAATTAACCAAATATGCAGAAAATCGTTTCAAATTGCTGATTCGCCCGAGCGAAAAATATCTCAAGTGCAAAGGGTTAACAATATACTATACTCAATAATTTAGATTCATTCATATTTACTAAAGAAAAATTAGAATTCAATACTTCGTAGAGTATCCAGAATTACGTATTATTGAAATTATCTACTTTGAAAATCATTTAAAAAGTTTTTGTTTCTTTTCTCAATTTCTCAATGGGTTGTTAGTCATCATTACGGACCGCACGTTGCATCCAGGTGGTCGGAAGATTCCTAAGTTTTTACAAAAACAATGAAAGATTGGTGAAAATCTGGTAAACTTGGTAAACTTAATCCCTATTGAGTCATATGCCTAATGTTTTTACGAACAAAATATAAAGCAAAATGAAATAACAAAAATGTACGCAGAAAATCGATTTAGATTTCAGATTATTAGAAATTTCTTGTTTCTTTTTATTAAAATTTAATAATTAAAATTTTCACTCTAAAATTAATTTTTAACTTTCGTTTAACTTTTACTTTTTATTGAAAAGTAATCTAAAAAAAATTGTCTTCATTCATGTAGAAAATCGAAAAATAAAAAAATAATACATGACATACAAAATCATTTATTCATATAAAAGGACACTTTACACTAGCACGTACTGTGAAAACTAACCTAACATATCCGTACAGTTGGAAATATTCGAAATATTCACGGCTCGATTGTTTTCTTCATTTATCACATACATATTATAATTATACGCAGCAGGATGACAGTAGTTTATACTGCAAAGAAAGGGACAATTGTCATTAGCGATCACACAATGGAATATAATAAATTTTCGAGAATTTTATCAAGATATTGAGTATACATATTGGTGTACTGAGTATCGCGTTTATTTTTTATGCTTAGAGTAATCATTTTTAGTCTGCTAAAATTCATTTTATTTACGTGAAAGTATAATGAAGCATATTGTTCAAATTAGCAATTAACGCCAAAAATTTTAGAAAAATATAAAACTTCTCTATAACATTAAAACTATTTTATACAGCATGTAAGTAGAAAAACGTGTAATAACATCTAATTTTACACAAGCAGACATAAATTGGTCAGTCTGTATACAAATATTATATTATTTTTATGTGTACATTTACTGTGTATATAAAGCCGGCTAGGTCACGATGGAGGAAGAGCGTTGTTTTTGACGATAATGAGTCATTAAATCTTTTAGCCAGCCATCAAAGCTGTATAATTAATTATGTATACAGTCTAAGTATTCGCCGTAGTCATATGCCTTATATTATAATTATGTGTATATTATCATTAGCTTATCATATATTCGATACTCATTATACTTTCAGTATATTATCGCTATGAATGCGAAAAATGTCAAGATAAATACTAGGCTAGAATAATCGCTAAGAAAGTTGGCTTGGACAAAATTTATTTGACTTCCACGAATATCAAGTTACAATCGAAGTGGCAATGCATTCAAATCGTTAACTCGATATGCATGGTAGTATCTCGTAAATTATTTAGTATTAAAATAAGATAAAGTATACCTCAAAATGATATGAATTGATTATCAATCCTTTCACAATATGCTAATAGTTAATTCGGTAATCGAAAATGGAAATTAAAGCTGGGTATTTTATTCGTATTTGAATTTGTTTGTGGAAACTGGATTTTGATGTAATCGAAAATGAAATGATATCTATTGAAAAATGTTCGGGCATTTTTATTATACTAAATACAGATAAATGAATGTTTTAGATAGCTTCGAATAACTATGGTATTGCAACTTTCTTTCTTCCTTTTTTTCTTTTCCTTTTCCTTTACAGAGTCACTACTTGTACGGTTTATAGTTGTTTTTCTCACTTAGCAAGTGTGTCTCGTGCGAAAGAAACTTTCCGTAAAATGAAAGCGTTCTAAACGTCTATCGATAGCTTTTTCTTGTTCTGTAATAATGACGTTAGTCAATATGGCCATTTATATCACGTATGAGCTATCGTAGAAGCTCTATGAATACGCTGTCGATGTTTGTTGCATTGTTTGATTTCAACAGAGAGATTCGTTTACGTATAAAAAAGCTTTCATAAAAGTCTTTCGCTAGACGCTTTTCCCCCATTCCTATTTTGTTTTTTTTTTTTCGTTTTTTTTTTTATTTTTTATTTTTCTTTTCATTATTTCTTTTCAAGAGACGAACTTAATCGATAAACGAGTACAAGTACTATGAGCTATTTTCATGCCAGTAAGATGGGATACCGACTTATAGTCGTTAATTATAATTATCAGTATAAATATAGACAGTATACGCAGTATTTATGCGACGATATAGCGTTTTTCTTCTATTATTATACGATAACCAGCGTTCCGAAGTCTCAAAGCATGACGATTATATCGTTCTCGTATACCATCGATTTCTTATTGCCAGTTATTGGCCAGTTATTAAAGAGGAATAAGTAATTGACTTGATTCTTCCTCGTAAAACGGAGGAACGATATTATGATAGAATGAGATAACCGTGGCCTTACTTTCAAGAGACATAAGTATGTTTCTCGCATAAAATAAACTTTGTTCTCACGCGACACTTTGAGACTGGAGAACAATGGGAGATCATCTCGCCATAGAGGAGTATTAATTATAGTTTCGTACAAAGGTGTAGAACATTGTGTTATAGTTAAATATTAAAAGAATTATAGTGTATATAAAGAATCATATAAATGTATATATGTATATATGCATATATATATGTATATATTATATGTATATACTATACATATATATATATATATATATGTATATATATGTATATATATATATGTATAATGCCAGCTCGCCGGAGAAGCAAATCTTCAATCGGTCCTCCGCGCGAGCTGCTTGTTTAAGCTTTGAGTTTGCACGTAACTTCCGTCTACCTTTTGTGCGCTATTTTTTCCATTTTTTTATTATTTAATATACATATATACACATATACATATACACGCGTGTATGTATATATATATATGTACCAACTGATCACACACACACGCACGTATCTGCACGCACAATAGGATACGTAAGAAAATGGCACCGTTCTTTCGAATCTTTACTTTTTTCATTATTTTCTTTCTTTTTTACAAGATAAGAAATTTTCACTTTGTTTTTTTAATATATAAAGATTATTTTTTTTTATAAGTGCCATTTCCAGCGTATTCAAATGTTCGTAGACGTTCGCATACATGAGTATATGTGGACCAATCATTTGAGCACGACACGCGGCAGCCAAAACTCGATAAAGATTTTTTCATCGATCGCGAATAGTTCACACCATCTTTAATCGCTAAAGTTTTAACTTCTTACAATGGTATTACAAGAGCGACGTGCGCGGCAAAAAAACGTTTAACGCTTATATTTTCGATTTTTCGATCTCACGCGGACGAATCGTACGAGGAATATTATGCCCTGTGCGACTATGTGTATAAAAGTGATTACGACTTTGCTTTCGAACGTATTCATTAGTTAAAAACGAATTGAGAGCATAAAAAAATATTCATCTTACGATTCCAGTGTATATTATAAAGTCACTGTACGAAGTTCGTTTATTCAAATTAAAAATATTCTGTTTCTTCTATTCGTTCACCGCTAGTACCCTAACATCAATTGATGTTGTTAGAATTCTTCGGAGAATGATGCTAATGATTTTCACTAATGTTGCTGTTCCGCAGTTGCCCCGCTATAAATGAAAATAATGTCGCTCTCGACGACACTGACGAAGGCACAGTCGTAAATTTTAATGGTTTTTTCTATTTTTTTTTTTTCTCTTTCTTAAGTAATTTTTGTTTTACGATTTTTTTTCTCCTTTCTTTTTTTTTTTTTGTAAGAAATGGCAGGAGACGTAGAATGAAATATGAGTATGGAACCAACACGAAAGTGGTGTTTCTTAAAATATTATCCTTTTCCTTTATCCAGTTTTTCCCTGTTTCGTTGAAACTTCCTCCTTCGTGAGTACATTTTTCATCCGCCACGTTTTTGGCACCGGAAACGCGCCTCACTACGTTAATTAAAATCCTCTATTTGTCCTTTTTGACTTCATCCCATCTGCTCTTGTCTGTCTTTCATTTCTCTTTTTGCTTTTTTTTTTATATATATATTTATATATATATAACATAATATAATATTATTATATAATATAAATGTTTACGTTTTGGCCACTCGGTTCGTGAACGTCGAAGCACGTTATTGTCTGTGTTCTGCGACGTTTAGGTATATTTTAGTTTAGAATAATTTTAATTCACTTTTATACAACACTTTCTTCATGGCTCCCTCGTATTCGTTTCTTCGTCGGGATAGATCCAGGGGACCATTACGAACGGCTCATCTCCTTCTCCTGGCTGTAGCCGCAGCTATCATTTGCCTCAACATTGGTTCCGGAGAACATACTCGTGGGTCGCACTTCATGTTGCCGTCACCTCCGCAACTGAAAAATAAAATAGGAAAGATAAATCAATAAAAGTTTAGAAAAACATTGATTATAAATGTTTGTTTAATAATACTTACGTGCAATGAAGGCATGGACCGGACGCAGATTTAATTGTTTCGCCTACGCTATATGCTTGACCACGAATTTGACATCCGTTTCGTTTCGCAGCACCTTTGTAGGCGTGCGTTAAAAAGTGTGGGGGTAATGTCGTCGTAGTTGTAGTTGTAGTTGTGGTAATGTTAAGAGACGTAGCCATCGATACGGGACACTCGTATCGAGGACAACAGAAACCACTGATAGGTTCCTCGTGACATCCTGGTATCGGTGGTGGACAACTTTGCTGGAGACAGATAATATCACTTCTAAAGCAGAAGCAGAAATCACATGGGTCATCTCTTGGTATTTGTTGAGCAGACATGTAAACTTTTCCACCATATCTACAAGTGCCTGGACCATAAATCGCCTGATCATCTTCATCGTAATCTTCATCAGGATTAAGGTAACTACCACCGTGCATAGGGAAGTGAGGATTATCTTCACCGGACACAGATGGTTCAGGATATTCTGCGCCTGTTTGAGGTGCTATAGTGCTAGTGCTTGTCACATGATGCTCCTCCAAAATTTGCTTGTCAGGTTCTTCAGCAGTTTCAGTGGTATGATTGACCGGTTGTAAATGTTCTTCACTCGATCCGATAGTTAACTGGCCCTCGGATTCATCTGTCTGTGGACTCTGTGAAGAAGATTCGAATTCAGTAATACCGACGTGTGGCTGTACTTCTTCTTGACCTTCTTCGTGATCTTTTTCTAAAATTTCTTCAGAAGTTTCAACTAATGATGCTTCAGTAGATATAGGCTGTAACTTTGTAACGAGTCCTTCGATTGGCAATTGTGTTGTCTCCGGTACTTTTTCTGGCAAAATTTCTGGTTCGTGTTGCTCTGTTACAACTGGTTCGTGCTGCTCTGTTACAACTGGTTCGTGTTGCTCTGTTACAACTGGTTCGTGNTGCTCTGTTACAACTGGTTCGTGTTGCTCTGTTACAACTGGTTCGTGCTGCTCTGTTACAACTGGTTCGTGCTGCTCTGTTACAACTGGCTCTCCTGTTATATTTTCTTCAGGTTCTTCCGTTATCGAGCTAAGACTTGTTGATATGTGTTCTTCTTCTGGAACAGTGGATTCCGTGATTTTTTCCTCACCCTTTTGTGCTTCTTCTGATTTAGTTATTGATTCTTCAGATACAGGCTCAGTTGTAGACTGCTCTTGAACCGAAATTTCGCTAGATACTTCTTCTGGTTGAAGTTTTGTCACTGCTGATTCTATTTCACCTTTGGAAGGAGCTTCTTCAGTAGTTACAGGTGCTTCTGTATGTTGAACTGTTTCAGTGTGTGTACTTGATATCGTTGTTGCTTTTTCTTCAAATATAGTATGATCTGTTACAGCGGTTTCTTCTGATGGTACTTGTTCTGTTATCAAAATACTTTCCGTACTTTCTGGTGTTTCTAATTTTTCTTCTTTGATTGGAGTTACAGAATGTTCTTCTGCTTCACCGACAGTTTGCTCTTCAATGGGACCTATCTGAATTGTTTCAGTCATTTCACTAACTTCAGAAATTTCAGTTGTCTGTTCTTTATGCACTTCTTCTTCATCTTTAGGCTTTTGTTCTTCAGCTTGCTCAACCTGTTCTGTTACATCAGATGTTGATTCTGGTCTTTCTGTGGAAGAAACTGTATCGCCAAGAGAAGCTTCTTCGACTGGATGCTGCTCTGTTGTTTCGCTTAGAGGTAAGGTAGGTTGTGCTTCGGTAATACTTGCAGAGGTTGTTGCTTCTGTTTCGAGAGGCTTCTGAGTGATCTCATGTTGTTGTTGGCCCTCTTCAACATGAGTTGTTGACATGCCTGGTGAAATAGTTTGTTCTTCTGGAATGGCGCTTTGACTTATTTCTTCAGTTGTTTTTTCTTCCGTTTGTTCTCTTTCAATTGGAATACTTTCACTAGTATTTTCTTTTCCCAATGTAGTGATTTCAGATACTTCCTCTTCTAGCGAAGAAGTTGATAGAGTTGTTTGTTCTTGTCCTTTAGTTGGTTCTTCCTCAAATTTGGTAGTCTGTTCTTCTATTGTCGTTACATGTTTTTCTATAGTAGCTGTAGTAAGATCAATCGAAGGCATACTCTGTTCTGTTATAGCAGCTTCGGTAGGTTCAGAAGCTTCCTTTTTCGTTGTAACTTCTAATGGTTTTTCTTCTTCCTGTGCTGACTCAGATTTCTCGGTTATTCCTTCATTTTCTTCATGTTTTTCAAACGTTGATGTTTGAGTTTCTACTGAAATTATTGATTCTGTAGTTTCTTCTATGGGAGGTACATAAGTTTCACTTTCTGCAGTAACACTAGGTTCGATAGGTCCTGCCTTTGTCGAAGTACTGCTTTCTGTTTCTTCTGATATTTCTGGTTTCGGTGTTTCTTCTGTATGTACAACTGCTTGTGTTTCGGATTCTATAGGAACATCAGTTTGATCTTTAGGTTGTTGTGTCGGTGTTTCGGTAGAGTCAAGAATAGATTTTGTAGTCTGCTCTAACGTTTTGTCTTTGTCTTCGTGTGAAATCTCACCTTCTGGAATTTCCGTAGAGTGACTGCTCTCACTAGTAGGTGTAGTTATTCTTTCGTCACTTGATACAGATTTACTTTCAGTTGTAGTTGCAGTTTCAGAAATATCGGTTTGTTCGTCTGTATTGAGT
Source organism: Polistes dominula (assembly GCF_001465965.1). The sequence goes on along the minus strand of NW_015148979.1, from coordinate 2,060,275 downwards.
GATTGACTCTCCGTAGAAGTTTCTACAGTGGATTCTGATGTATTTATATTTGAAGTTTCGCTTTCAGTCTCTACTGTCTTATGTTCAATTGGCTTAGTTTCTATTTCTTCAGATACTTGAGGAGTTATTTCACTTGTTGTTATTAATTTATTAATATCTGTAGATTCTTGTTCAGCTGGACGTTCAGATGTTACTTCAGTTTGTTCTTCTGGCTTTTTCTCTTCAGTTGATTCTATTTCTGTTTCTGTTTGTCCTTCAATTTCTGTACTTTGTGTTATTTCTTCTTCAATAGCAGTAATGCCATGTTCAGTAGACGTGCTTACTTCTTGAACATCTCCCGGTTTTTCAGATTCTTCAAATTGTCCTTTTGTTACTTCATTAGATGGTTCAGAGACACTAGGTACGGAAGATTCGCTTATGGTTTCTTCCTGTTCAGTTGTTTCTTTTGGTAAAGTAGGTATAATTGTTTCCTGTTTCTCTTCAGGTATTTTTTCAGATTCTTCCACTGAAACAGTAGTTTCCGTTTCTACAGTAACAGGAGCTGATGTATGTGTTACAATTTCTGTATCATGTACATTTTCAACAGTGAAACTTGATGACTCTTTTTCTGTAGTTTGTTCTACAATTGATTCATCGGTAGAAGGAAGAAGTTTAACTATTCCTTTTTCTTGTTCAGTAACTTCCTCAATTTTTTGTGTAGTAGTTGATAATGTAGATACTGTAAATTGTTCATCTGGAGTTACGTCAGAAGTTTCTTTTGACGGAACTTCTTCTGATGTTTTATGTTCTTCAGTAATTGTGGATTCTTCACTAATAGATGTTATTGGTTTATCAGTTACCTGTTCTTCTACTGGTGGCATTTCTTTTCTTGTTTCACTTTCATTATCTGGTACAATATGTGGAGGTGGTACATGTTCTTGGCCTTCTTCTTCAACTGTATGATCGCTAGGTGCTGATGGAATCTCTGTAACCTTGGGGATTAAAGTTGTATGCTTTGGCTCTTCTTCTTCTTCATACTTCAGAGTTTGATGTTCAATTATATGATTGTCTGCTTCTAATTCCACTGTAGGAGTTGAGTCACATGTATATATTGGGCAACATGTAGATCCACTTGCATGTACTGGCATACAGTTAGACAGATGAGTTGGAGGTGGTGAACACTGCATAAGTTCACATTGTATGATACTACTTATGCATTGACAACTTAATTGACAAGGATTCACGGGAGGTATTGCCGAATTATTACTATAAGATTGCCCATCAACAAGACAATTACCTTCACCAGGTATATCTGGATGTGTAGGTTTGGATTCTTCTGATTCAGTTATTTCATTTGTTGGCATCACTTCTGTAACATTTGTAAACTCTTGTTCAGTTGAATGTTCAATCGGTTTTTTGGATGGTACCTCAGTTTCTGCCGATGATGGGGATGTTAATTCTACTGCAGTTGTTTCCTCTTCGTAAGGCGTAATTGTTGATTGTTTTTCATGTGTTTCGATAGGTTCTGTAGTTGCTTTCTCTTCGTCAATTTTTATTGTTGTTTCGTGAAGTTTTTCTTCCGTCTCAAGTATTTCTGACGTTTCTTTTACTGCTGGTACTTCCGTCGATGTCTCAACAGAACTGGGCAATTCATGTTTCTCCTCTTCACTTGGTTTTTCTTCAAAAATGCCTTTGGTGTGTTCTTCAGTGTCTTGTTCTTTGGTTGTTGTAAATGATTCAACAGCAGTCACAGCCTCGGTTGGTTCCACAGATGATTCTTCTGGTTGCGGCGTAGTTTCACTGACGTCACCAGATATTTTAATAGTACTTGAGATTTCTTTTGGTTCTTCAGAAATTGGTTCAATGGACGTAGACTCATCCTGCTGTATTGGAGTTTCAGTAGATAATTCTTTTGTCACTGAAATGATTTCTGTATGTTGTTCTTCTTCAGTTTGAGGTTTCGTTGGCACTTCCAATTCACTTACAGGATGTACTGTTTCGCTAATAAATTCAGTAGTTGATTCGCTTATTATAGGATGTTCGAAAGATTTTTCTGTTGTTTTATCTTCAGAAACATTTTGCTCAGCTGTTGAAATCACAGTAGATACTTCAGGTTGTTCAGTAATTGAAATTTGTGTTGTTATTTTCTCAGTAATAACCTTTGTCACTTCTTTTTCTTCTTCGACAGTAGCTTCAGTAGATATTTTTTCTTCAAAGGATGGCTTTTGAATTTCCTCTTCACCACCTTCGCTTATAGTTTCAGTTGATTGATTACTAAGATCTTCTGCACCTTTGCCTATTACAGTTGAAGTTTCTGTTACGTATTTGTCAGTAACGGAAGATTTAGTCTCCGTTTCTTCCTTTGATTCTTCTTCAGTGATTGATTTTTCGGTCATTTGTGTTTCTATTAATGTTCCCTCTGTAATTTCTTCTTCTTTTGTGGGTATCTTTTCAGATTTGTTCTCTTCTTCAGATATTTGAGTCGAAGTTTCTTCAGGAATAATAGTCGATTTATGTTCCGTTTCAACTAATGAAGGGATTTCTGTTGATTTTTCTGTTATGGAAGGTTCTTCTTCGATTATAGAAGGTACCGATGTCTGTACTTCCATTTGTTCAACATTTTCTGTTGGTTTGTTGTCTGGAATAACCGATTGTTCTGGAATGGTACTTTCAGTAATTTCAGGTACTTCAGGAATGTGTTTTTCTGTCGAGGCTTCTTCCGTTTTCTTTGTTGTACTTTCCTCACTCGGAGTTTCTGAAGCAATAGTTTCTTCTTCACTTACAGCAGTTTGTTCGGTTGTTTTCACCGTTTGCACTTCTTCTGGAGCTTCTGTTACAGGTACTTCAACTGAAGTATCTGTAACACTTGCAGTTTGTATTACACTTGGCTCACTTACTTCAGAAGTTTCTGTAGATTCTTTTTGTTCCGTTTCTTTGATAGTAACTTGTGTTTCTTCTGTACTAGACATTGTATGACCGCTTGTTGACTCTTGTTCAGAAATAGAACTTTCGGTCGAGATTTCTTCAGAAGATGGTTTATGTAATTTATCTTCGCTTTCACCTTCTTCTTCATTAAATTGTTCTTTTCCTGCTTCTTCACTGTCACTAGAGATGTCAGAAGTTTCTTCTTCCGAAGAAGTTTCTCCAGAATCTATTATAGTAAGACCTTTGGCTGGTAATTCTTCAACGGTAGTTATTTTTTCAGTCGATGGAACTTCAGGACTCAATGTGCCCGTGCTATAATCTTCAGGTACGATTGATTTTTCAGTATATTGAAGTTCTTCTTGTATAGTTTGTGATTCTGTAGGAATCTGAGGTTCACTAGTTTTAGTATCTGAAGAAACGGAAGTAATCTCAACAGCAGATACTTCTTCTTGACCAGATGTCACTTCGTGAAGAATAGGTTCTTCTGTTTTTATTTCAGTTGTTACTTTATTTTCTGCGTATTCAGTAGACGTCTCACTTTGAGGAATCAAATCTGTTTCAGACTTAAACACTTTCTCTGGAATTTCCGTTACAAGACTTTCAGGGACATGCATTTCTGGTTTCTTAGTATCAATGTTACTTTCTGAATAGATTTCCGGAATAGATTCCTTATCTTCTGCTTTATATCCTGGAGTAATTTCAGAAATTTCTTTGTCTTTTTCTGTTTCATGCTGTTCTTCGATAGCAGTCTGTTGATTAATTTCATCTTTAGATAGGCCAAAATCATCTTTTTTAGGAGCAAGAGGTGGGAGTTTATCTTTCAACCCTAATTCTGGTTCTGAAATTTCAGGATTTTTCTCTGTACCGGCTTCTGAAGATGGATATTGTTGTTCAGTTTCTTGAGCCTGTGGTAAATTGGTAGTAACTTCGGCAGGTTTAAGTTCTTCTGATTCGCTAACTTCAACAGATTTTTCAGATGTAACGAGTTTCACTTCTGAAGAAGGTGGTGTAGTTATTTCTTCAGTTGGAACTTCTTCTAGTTTTGATGTAGTAGTTTCTTCTGGTTTCGATGTAGCAGCTTCTTCTGGTTTCGATGTACTAGCTACTTCTGGTTTCGATGTACTAGCTTCCTCTGATTTCGATAAAGTAGCTTCTTCTGATTTCAATAAAGTAGCTTCTTCTGGTTTCAATGTAGTAGCTTCTTCTGGTTTCGATGGACTAGCTTCTTCTGGTGTCAATGTACTAGTTTCTTCTGGTTTCGATGCAATAGCTTCTTCTGATTTCGATGAAGTAGCTTCTTCTGGTTTTGGTGTAGCAGCTTCTTCTGGTTTCGATGTAGAAGCTTCTTCTGGTTTCAATGTAGAAGCTTCTTCTGGTTTCAATGTACTAGCTTCTTCTGGTTTCAATGCAATAGCTTCTTCTGATTTTGATGTAGTAGCTTCTTCTAGTTTTAATGTAGTAGCTTCTTCTGATTTTGATGTAGTAAATTCTTCTAGTTTTGATGTAGTGACTTCTTGCGGAACTCCGGTTTCTTTCGTCTCAAGAATTGCTTGTTCTTTGTTTTCAACTGGTTTAGTTTTTATACTTTCGTCTTGGTCAATTGTTTCCATAGTTTTCTCCGACACTTCTTCAGTAGATACTATTGTCTCGGTTGATTTTCCAGATTCTTCAATTGGTTCCTGAGCATCGGTCGTTTCTTTCGGTGGTACAGATTCATATGAACTCTCAGTATGTTCTTGTTCACTAATTGAAGATTCAGTTAATTCATCTGTTTTCACTAGACCTTCAGTCGTTATTGGTTGTTCTTCTTCAGTGACACTTTCTTTGGTACTTTCCGGTTGTTCAATTTCTTGTTCTGCCGTTGAAGTTTCTGTTTCTATGTTTAATCCTTCTACAGACGATTGGGATGTTGGGATGTTCTCGGTTACCGAAACCTCAGCTGGTTCTTGTTCACCTTCGAATGATTTAACGGACGAACTTTCTGATTGTTCTATAATAATAGGAACTTCAGTTTCTTTTCCAGTAACGGATGGTTCAGTTTTTTCAATGGTGGTAACGTTTTCGGTATTTTCTGGAACAAAAGATATTTCGGATGTGTCCGTATAGCTAGGCACTATAATCTTTTCTGTTGAAAGAGGCGTCTCAGTTTGTTCAATCGAAGTATGTTCTTCAGTTTCTTTTATCAAGGTAGGCGTCTCTGTTTTTTGATCCTGGTAAATTTGTGTTTCCTCAGTTGGCTTAATTTCTATACTAGGCACATCTACAGGAGTCGGTTTCGTTTCGTGTTCTCCGGGAATAGTTATTTCTTCTGAACCATGGGTCATTTCAGATTCAGGAATATCATTTTTCTCTGTTGCCTCCGCAGATTTATCAGCTTTAACAGGCTCTTCAGTTTGTTCTACTTTAATTTCATGATCTTGTGGAATTGCGTTGTCGGCACCAATGAATGATTCACTCGTAACTTCGTGTTCTTGCTTCTCTGCCGCTTCAATATTCTCCGGAATGGTTACCATTGGTTGTACTTGACTAATTTCAGAAGTTTGTTCCATACCTTCTGGTATGGTTATTATTCCTTTAAGACCATCGTCTTCTATAACAAAGTAATAGATAAAATGGTATTGTATAAAGACAGACATCATATCATTAATATTGTTGTTTATATTAGAATTTTTATAAGCCATTCATGAAAGTAATTTGTATACAAGTATTGTTCTTACCACACTGATACGTGGTCGGACAACATTCTCCTTCTGGCGGAGGAAGAGCAGTGCAGTTCTTTCCATGCGTTTTCATTGGTGTTCCACAGTCTTGAACGGCGCAAGCAATATCGCCACGGAAGCAGTAGCAGTGTTGGCAAGGTTGTGTCGAGTAAATCAAGTCGCCGTCCTCGTAAACTTTACCTTCGTAATAACACTGTGGTGCTGCACCAGGAGCAATTGTAGTAGTCATGATGAGGCCAGGTCCAACCGTAGTTTCAAGTCCTTCGTCGTATTCTGTTAATGTTAATTGTAGTAAATTATCATCTATTATTCATGATCTATATTATTATATCCGAAAGAGAAAAACGGGTCGAGTTATATTCGTTGACAGCTAACAAATATGTTCTTTGTTTAATATCAAATTATGTTCATATATATGTGACCGTGTAAAAGGAACAGGAACGTAAAGAAAAGATAAATAAAAAGTTAAGTTTAAACGACGTGTACACAGACTTGTACATCACGCTTGTCCGGAATGTCACATTAGATAGAATACGTGTTAACAAATAATGAGAGCCATTAAACGCGATACAAGAAAGGCTACTCACACGAACGTACAGTATGCAAATGGAACTTACCGCAGTCGTACTTAACCGGACAACATACACCCGATTTGTAGACAGGTCTGCATCCTGCCACGCGTAGTGTGCACTGCTGTATAACGCAAGCGGTTCTGTTCCTAATACAGTAGCAAAGCTCGCAAGGATTCGATTGATAATCGATTGGTAATTGGGCACCATCTGGATAAAATCGATCATCCATTTTGCATCCATAATTATCATGGAAGCCAACTTCCGTTGAGTCAGATAATGCTGGAGTATTGGTAGTCGATGTAAGCAATTGCACCGGTACTTCCGGACAAGTGATTACAGGGCAACATTGATCAGGTCTTTTTTCTACCGTACAGTCTTGTCCAATGGCTTTCGAGAAGGGACAAACTCTCAAATAGCACATCAACATTCGATTATGACATGTACAGTTCAGGCATGGCTCGTTCGTTATGATTCTGTCACCTTCCTGGTAATGTTGAAAGTTGTAATAACAGCCGGTTGCACCTGCGAATTTCATTGATTCTTATACAGTTATCATATCTCGATTATGTGTTACTCAGCTTTTTGAGCTACCAATGAATAAACATTAATTAGTATTTGATTTGTTAAGTTCATGAGTCGCATCGAACGTTGTTTTTATTTTTTCGAGCGAACATTAATTCAAGAACTTAATTAAGTCGATTAGAATCGTAGAACGAAGCAGTGCGTGTTGCCAACATATTCAGTGCGCTTTAATTAAAATGTTTATATCTATGACTTAGCGCAAATCGGCTGATTAGAAACAGTAAAAGTCAAGCGAATATATGTATAGGTATATCTATTTACGTACCTCCATCGTACTCTGCAACTTGTGTGGTATCCTGATCGTATACTGGAGCTGTAACAAAATTAGTACAGATTTCATTGACACGGTCGTTTGTATCAGTATTATATTTACATAATCTAATTTGATTTGATTAACATTAATATCTCGATTTGTAGCGAAGAAGTTTGTTTGTGCGTATAGTATAAAATTAAAGACGAATAGGTTAAAAGAATCGCAAAAATGTTGATTATAGATCGTTGTTGATTAGGTTACGAAATGGGTATGTTTTCTTTGGACAATGCAATTCGATTTAAGATCTTATCTGTTTCCGCGTGGAGAGATTTTCATTGGTAAAAATGTAACTGCAGCAAAGAACAAATAATCTCGGGAACTTGAGCTTTCGTATATGGTGAATCCTGTAGGGAGACGAATGCAGCTCTGGTGCTTGCAGTTTATCATAATAATTACTAGGCGGCGGGAGGCGTTTGTCTGGAGGGTGAACAAGGCTTTAACAACGGAGTGAGTCAAAGCGTCATATGGCACGAGCGTACGTGGGCGAATTCTCGTTAACACCCTCGCCCCGGTCGTACGAATTGTATGCCGAGTGTACGCGGAATACAAAATTCTCTTTCTTCTCTTTCCTCTTTATCCTTTTATCCTTTTATCCTTTTCGTACTCTCTACCTACGTTCTGTACGTTTTTCACGCGCGTTGCTTTTACAATTTCCTTGGTATTAAAGTTCCGCGAGCGGAACTCGTCTTCGATTGTCCCTGAAATACGACAAAACAATCTCCTTGACGTCAATTGGCGAGCTAGTTTTCTGATTATTTCGAGAGTAGTTAGTTATCCACGGATCCATCTATCCATTTCTTTAGTTTACGGCTTTTAGGAAATTGTTTTTTTTTTTTTTTCATAAGAGAGAGAAATTAAATGAAAACTATACTAGTTTTGCATTGAATTCTACGGTCAACGACCACTATTATAAAACGATGCCACTATTTTTATATTAGGCATCCCTGGCACAATATCAACGCGAAATTGAAGTAAAAAGGACCTTTTTACACAATGTCACAGATATTCTTCATTCTAAAAAAGTAGACGTTACTCTTTTAAAATGCATGAAGCGTTTCTGCGGAGGCTACGTGCATCGCGAGTCGAAGGATTAGTATCCCTTGTATCGCTCTTTCATTGAACAATACGTTCCTGGTAAAAGAATGTGACAACGGTTTTAAGCTATTTCTGATTGAAACATTTCGATTCTTTTGTAGTTTATTTATCGATTCTCTGATTTTTCATGCAAAGACTTCATCGTACCGTGGGATTTCGTTTTAACGTATGCGAATACAATTGATCAAATTTGTATTGATAATATTGAGAAAATCTTGCTAAAAATAAATGATATAAAATATTAAGTCTCGGAAATAATAACATTAGCATTCTATTCTGATCGCCGTTTTGCTTGTCGCGGAATCCGAAGCTGGCAGTTTCCAGCGAATTGAATTGTACTGGGAATTACTAGCGGGTCTGTGAATGGGACTCCCATTGCGAGTCCCACGAACTGGGTATCCGCGTGCCTCCACGCATACGCGACAGACGCATGGGGCCCAGCACGTACGAGTCTCTTGTATATATATATATATATATATATTGTTCGTATATATCTACCTACTCGTATGTTGCTCCACCTAAATTATTATTATATGAAGAAATATCGCTAAAGACGAGTATAACATTCAGAAATTTTTCTATTGAATGTGATCCAATATCGTATTATTCTGATTTTGTTATCATGTGAGAAAATCATTTGATATCTATTTGTAAATGTTAATTGATGACTTTTTTACAAGAATAATGATACGTCAAAAGTTACTGCATTAATACATTACACTTTTTTTTTTTATATTCCTCGTGTATTTGATTGACGATGATAAATTTTCTTTTTCTTTTTCTATTTATTTCTATCTTTCTTTTTTCTTTTAAACAAATTGCGGACTATGAGGGACGATAAAAAGACAAATCGTTTCATGCGAGACTTCTCTACCTTCTAGTAGCGAATATATTAACGAGAATGATGTTGCGTTATTTTATGAGCATCTCCATTTTGAAAAACACACGAAAAATTGCAATTTTGTTCCGTCATTAATGCAATAGAGAAAGACGAATAAGGATAGGTAATTATATTTTCTATTTGATAAAAATAATGAAAATAATTTTTTTGTAAAAAAATAAGAGGAAATGACAAGAAAAAGTAAGTTCTTATATTTTTTCAAAAATTTGTTCGGTTATAAGTCGAACATTAAGGTATCAACGGATTATGTAACGGCACGTTCAATGTCGAAGCGTGATTCAGCGAGATCTTAATAAAATCAGCAATTTTTGTTTAAATATAATGAATCGACAGGATTTAAAAGTAAATGTTGAAAAAAAGAAAACTAATTATTTTTCTAAAAAAAAAAAAAATGCATGGAAAATCCTATTTATCACATAATTTATCGGAAGGAAATATTACGTAAATTATGCAAATCAATGTACGTTATTTTCCTCTTAAATTTTTTATATTTTTTCCTTCTCCATTTCCATTATCGTTCCTTTCTGTCATACATCTTCTATAACTTTGCATCAGTTTTTTTTTTATTCCGTTTCGCTTCCTTTTACATTAAGGGACATGTACGGGTGCTCAATGCTGATATTATATATCACGGGTGTGAGTGCATGATACGGATTGAAAGAAAAAGAGAATAAAAGAAAGAGAGAGAGAGAGAGAGAGAGAGAGAGAGAGAGAGAGAGAGAGAGATGGAAGAACCCATTACGCACATTATGAGATCATTCCCGACGGCCTTACCTCACGAAAGTTCATTACCATCAAGCATACATGGTCGGATGAATACCTGGCTATAATTCTCGACGTATCGCGTGCATGAATTTCTGCACCAGATGTCGCTTTCAAGGTCACGGTTTCCCTTGTCATACTTCGAAACGAGGACGCTGTGTAATATGGAAGAGAAAAGTTACGATATCGATACTTTATTTTAATAACGAATCGATTGACATGTGATTAGCTAAATTGGAAAGATCTTTGATTATCTTCAAAGAATCGAAGAACGATCAAACGAGGTCGTTATGTTTTTACAAAACCTGTCTTATTTTGTTTTATTATAGATCATGTAATTCACGGATAAAATAACATTACAATCGAGTAAGTTTTCGGATTTCGATGTACACACTTTGATAACGATAAGCTCCAGCTTCATTGGTACATGTAAATATATATAGAACGGCTCGGGAATCAGGTGCGTCAGAACATGAACTGTATGTGGGCAACGTGGTGTGGTACGAGCGGTCAGTGACATTTCCCCCAGAGCCTTAAGAGGTGGCTCTTCGAAGGCTACAGGTTTGACCAGAATTCTTGTTGCATCGTACGGATGTAGACGCGAGGGTAGAAACCGCTATATAGCGTAGTTGTCTTCCTATTGCCTTCTTTTTTCGATTGTTATTGAACATTAAATCAGTACATCTTAAGTATTCCAAAGTTAATTTTTTCTTTTTTGCAGTGTGGAGTTAGGGATTATAGTTTTTTGTCTCGTTACGTTTATTTATACCAATGTAAATTATATATAGAAAAGTATAAGTATATAGAAGAAAAGTTATCGTGCATATTTGAATAGGAAGCGTAATGAATAACTGACAAACAAGATCACCTAGTGATCTCGCTTTGAAAGATGAAAAGAATCGGTTTCGCTGAAAAGATTTCTCCCCACTTGCTTTCATTCACTTGCTTCTTCATTTTAGCGCAACCGATTGACGAGAAGAAACAAGAAACAAGAACGACTCATCTTAAATCATTACTAATGCAACATTTTTACAAATTGTAGTGATATTTTTCGTACTACTTTGTGTTTCTTCTAAAATGATTGTGAAATAAAATAGGCCACTCTATCTGCTTTTTTTTACGATTACGAAGAGAAATGTTTTTGAAAAGATAAGAATCATGATATTGAGAATCTCAATCGAGAGAAATTAGTATTGATAGATCGATAAATCGTATGACGTAAACGAAAGAAGAAATTCATAATATTGCAACATCGGAAGAAATAAAATGGAATCTGATATCTGAATGGAATAATCATAAATTAGAAACTAACCGAGAACTAGTAGAGAGTAGTTTGGGTCCACGGGAAAGCACCTTGACCAGCGACTTGGTCAAAGCCAGGGTTAAATACTATGAGGTAAGATATCTATGGACGAAGAGAAAGGAGCGCTAAGAGGTTCGACGGCCTGTTAGCTCGTTCCTTCGGACCTTGGCCTTGTATACTTATGTGTCTGCGCACGTATGAGCACGTACACCAACGTTAACTCGTGCGGAAAGTGTAGAAATTATTAAAATTAATTGGTGTTTATTTAAATATGGGAAACTCTCAAAGTAACACGAAATTTATAGATAGTTCTTGAATTATATTTATTACTCGAGGGGAAACAGAAGTCGAAATAAGATGTATTGCTCGTTTGTCTCGAATGAATCCGAAGTGTCGGAGCAAAATGGTGATGGACAGAAAGAAAGCGAGAAAGAGAGACAGATAGACATAAAAAGGAGAGAAAGAACAAGAATTCGAAAAAAAGCAGTGTATGTTTCTTCAAAACGAGATCAATTTTTATTGTATATTAAGCTAAAACTTACCAGAATGGGTAGATTGCGAGACCAGGAAGATCACCAAGCAAAGAATTATTCCAGGTCTATAAGAGCTGGTACTCAACGCCGACATGTCGGAACTTATCTTCCGTCCTCTGTAAGATATGAAGAAAAAAGATCGTTAGATTTTGTAAGAGTTATTTATGTCATTTGAATAAAAAAATAAATTGTATTTAATCACGTTATAATTTCTATAATAAAATACGACGATTAGAAAAGTAGATAAAATGTAAAACATTTAAAATATAGAATGATTATACGATGCGATACTTGTAAGTTAATTAAAATAGTCAGTTTTAATACGGACAGTATAAAAGGCATAAAGCAATCTTAAAAATATTCATTCGTAAGACAGATAAGAGACTCGTTCAGTCACGTTTCGTTCTATCGGAACTGCCAAGCTAGTTTTCTTTGACAGGTGGACGTGTAATAGCAGATTCTTGGGAACAAGCCAATCGCATACCTTCGCACTTTGACTGAACAGTTCTCGTGAGCGAGTTATGAGTTGTATGCGAATGAATCTCGGAAATGCTTCGAAGTACATAGTACACGTATCGATGAAAGTGTGAAAATCCGTAACGCCTGCCATCGACGTTTGTAGAATCCATAAACAATGCGATGCAATTAAATGCGTTTGCATTCGTTCGTGTAGATATGTGTACACACTGCTTGACTACGGTATCGTGACTTCGGAAGGTTTAACTGCGTGGGAATAACTGCTTTTTTGTTTGAACGCTTTTAACAGGTTTAGAAGTCTCTTTCGTATTGGCGCAGGTATTTGTTAAGAACGAACGTGTTTCGATGATGGTAGTAGAATTTGTATGCCTTCGATTGAGGTTGTTCGAGGAAAAAGGAACTCTACCGAATACCTGTGCGAATATGTGAGTATATATATATACATACACAGGGATGTTGAGTCATTGCGAAATCGTTGAGTTCACGGAACGATTAGACGAGGGTAATCATGAAGAAGAGAACGGTCAAGAAGAAATCGAAAAGGCGAGGGAACTTTGTAGAACTCGACGCATTCCAGCCACGACAGCATGCTCAATACAAAGTAGTATCGAGATAAAAGAGCGTGGGTTGTTACTCGTCTGCATGACGACTTCTTTTCTATGTTCGTGACCTCTTCCTTTTTCTCAGCCGACACTTCATTGTAACATAGAGAAGCAACGCGAGACGTCTAAGTACTCTAAACGATTTCTATGTACTTGTGCACGCTCGGTAACGACGCTGTATATATGCTTTTCTTTCTCGTATACCGTCGTAAAATTATTTTTATCTTTTTCTTTTACTTCGAAAATCAATAAATATTCACAAATATACCAATAGAAAATATTCATTTAGATAATAAAAATTAGATACAAAAAATGTGTTAATTGAAACGATTCTTCTAAATAATTTGAAATCGTCGGGATTTCCACAACATACGCTTTGCCTTATTTTTTATACAGTTCGAACAGCTCTCTGTGAACTCCGTAAACCGTACTGGAAGTTAATCGCGACCTTACGTCATTGCGTATTCACGGTACGGCCCATTGAACAGGGGAATTCGGTGAATGGGTATTCCAGCGTACATCGAGGACGCGAGTTCGCATGATTGCTTTGTGTTTGAACAATTCGAGAAAGAATGGCGTTTAATTTTGTGTTTAATTTATAATCTAACCCATTGTCGAAAGAACTCGATTTATTTAGCTAATTTATTAATTTTACGATCATAAAGTTTCATTTCTCGTAATTAAAAACGTTCCTTTGATATTGGTTTAACGGAAATAAAGAGAACAAGAAAAAAAAAAAGAAGAAAGATAGGTATGGAGATTGTAAGAGAAGTTAAACACGATGTATCGTCTTTCGAATTCTACAACGAGGCAGGTCACTCTCGTAGCACGTTACACACGTATTGTTGTATTAATGGTAATCAGGAAACAACTCAGGAGAGTCGCATGAATGGAATAGATGCGAGCACATGTCGCGCCCACGCTCCGTTTTTCCCTCTCCCTTTCCTTCTTCTTTTCCTTGTCAGATCTTTTATCTTTCTCTTCTTTCTTTTTCTTTTTTTCTCGGTCCATCCTGATTCGTTGCAGTTCTGTATTACTTTCAATCTTGCTCGCAGGACCAGGTTGTAGCTTGTAATCACTGAACCAAGACTAATTTCACTTACGCTCTCGATACGCAAGACACCGTGTCCGTGTAACAGCTGGGAACACGGAATTGTTTTACAAGGTAGAAAACTAGTTCTTTTCATTCTACGATTTAGCGAATAATAGACTTTATTTTTCTATTGACTTTAGTTTTTACTCAGTTCATTCGACGGATACATGTCTGTTCCTATCGAACAAGCAATGTTCAACGTAATTTTAGAAACCGTTAGACATCTATTTTCTTTTCTCTCTTTACTATCACCGTACCGATAATTTACCGATCGATAACAGCTGGTACGTGCTTGGTTCAAAGGTTAAACACAATAATTTCGTTTCTCTTCTTTTCCTTCCTTCGTGACAGCTGGTCCAGTGATAATTACAGTGACATAAAAATTTCTTTCCGTGAGTCCGAAGTTAAAAAACGAGTCGCCTATGAATGCACCCACGGCTTCGACAGAACCAGGCTGCTACCTGCTCTCAAGTATTCCGTTACAGCCCGGAGGCTGCATTCGTTCGCTATTATCGTGGAATGCGGAATATGATTACCCTTCACTTGAAAACTTAAGAGATTCGACGTCGCATCTTTTGGTTAAAGAAGACCGTAGGGGTTGTTTTGTCTCGATACTGTGAATCGAACATGAAATTCATAGTACTTACAAATCTTTAAACAGTATTGATTAATTGTAATTTAATATGGTAATCAGATAGAAAATAGATTAATTATTATATTTAACTAGTATACACGTGAAACATTTTATAATTTATACGTAATAATATCTCATGCAAGTATCTCAAAGTAATCAGAATAATCAATTGACAGTTAAACTCAGTAGCTACATATACAGAAAGTCGGAACATATTATGAACAGGAAATTATCGTATGCATGCATGTTAAATAGACACGTTTGAGAATAGTCAACATCCGTTGTGCCACACATATGCGCGGATCATGAACAGCTCCCTGTGCATCCGTTTTATTGGTGAGACGTACAGTTATTAAGAGGTATACTATAGCTAGAAAGTTTCTGACCACCCATGGTAATCGTATGGAACTCTGTGTTCCTTATCCCTCTTTCTCTATATTTTTTTCTTTTTTTTTTATCTCATAAGAATCGTCGGAAGGAGTATCCTAAACGTAGGAGAAAAGATTGATGGTCGTTGAAGAGTATCCAAACGTCAGAGCTCGAGATGGAACCTCGAAAGGGATCTCCAATGGCATCGTGACGCAATAGAAAACGGTTATTTCCGACAAGATACGACTGCGAAGAGGTTTCCAAGCATAGTCGTCGAGAATGACTAACGGGCTTGTTCGTCTTTCGTAACAGGTGAATTCAATAGCCGTGCGCTCTGGTACTCGCTGCTTCATCTCCTACTCTCTTGCGGGCTATGTGCGTTTCGACGACTAAAACTCGATAATTGACAGCTATCCGTGCGGGGAGATCTCGAGTGCTTCATTTTTTCAGGATAACAGTTTTCTTTTTTAAGTGCTTCGCCACCACTTTCGATGTGATCCTTAAAACGTGCTTCATTTTTTCTTTATTTCGTTCACTTTCTCTCTCTTTTCGTTCTCATTTTTTGGTATTTTTTTTCTAGCAATTTTTTTTTAGATTTATCAATGAATTCGTGCCTTATGCATCACATAATTTTTAATTGTTCTTATTTTAAATTTCATTTATTTAGATAATTATTCGAACCTCCATTACTAGATATACTTTTTAGTTAGAGAACATTATTTATTCTTCTTTTTATTTTATTTTTTCTTAATTTAAATATCAATCGAACGAAGTATTTAGTATAAAAATATCAACATAAAATTTTCGTCTTTTCAACAAACAACCATAGAATCGTAAAAGTAATGTGGTTTCGATATTGTCAAGAGAAGACTTCTTCGAATATCGTAAAATGAGTTACTACTTATATCTGATTGTCCGATAATTCTTAACGAGACGAGGTAAATCGAGTTGTAATGCAGACTGAAAGAGGTCGGGTTGGATTTAGCGTGAGTTTGTAGATGCAGAATGTAACAGGGTCAGAGATCACAAGATCAATGCGGAGGTGGAGTTGTGGAGGCGGTTAAATGAAGTTATGCAAATTACGAAGAATAAACGGATAAAGTTCCGTGAGGCTGCTATGATTAACCGAAGAGATCAACCACCGATGTTTCTCCCAAGCGTCTGAACCTGGGAACTCTTCCACGGTTAATTATGACAATTAGCAAGTGCTGCTGTTTCTATCTCCGCTTCCTTAATCTCTCCCTCGCTCTACCTCTCTTAGACCTATACAGGTGTGCCCGCGTACAGAGTTATACACATATTCTTCTCTTCTTAATGCATAAAGTGTTTGGCCCTCGGTAGAGGGAAGCTCTTGTTCTTTCACCTTCAAAGACTCTGACTTCCGCGTGTCACGTTGCGAACACACTTCTAGACTGGTCCTGGCTAGTAAACGCGGGATAGGCTGACAGGAAGACAGGCTCGTTACACGATCGTCAAGCAGCGATCTCGATTCGAAAAGACCTTCTTGTTTCTTGTAATTACGCCTGTGAAATGTTTACTCATGCTCGTGAGCTTTTTTATTCACGGTATTGATTGTAAAATATTACCGATGTACATTTCTACATATAATACATTCCCGTGTGTATAATAAATTTCTAGTAGTCAATTCATTGCTATCGAGTTGTTTAATTAAGAATCGATCGAACAAATTTAGCGAATTTACAAAATATACTCGATAAATCTCTAAGAAACGCCGAAAAGTAGGAAAACGAAGATATAATAAATACTCATTATCTCTTTTTTTCTCTTTCGATAAAGTGGGAATTATTGAAGTAAAGTCCGTTGAGACGAAAACTGCGTTAGGAGCTTTTTTAGGTCGATTATAAGGAGGGTTAAGAGACTATCGAGTATTCATTATGTCTAATGACCTCTCCGAACGGCAAGTGCTTTTAGGCACGAACGATGGAACGTGAGGTGGCATCGGAGGCAGTACCGACGGTGCGGCGAAGGTACTCGAAACAATGGGCTTCGATTACTCAGGGCCTCGATGTTCATATGAGGGTGCTCGAGCAACAGGTCGGCAACACGTACATGCTCTCTATTTATAAACCTATCTAAGCTAGAATTACGTGTGTTCGAAGATAAACCGACTTCGTATTCCCTTAGATACGGTTGTCTTTCTTTATCTTTTTTTTTAACTCTAACCAAGAGAGAGAGAGAGAGAGAGAGAGAGAGAGAGAGAGAGAGAGAAAGAAAGAAAAAAGGTAAGTAAAATTCTTTCAAGATTAACCAAGATGAAGAGTCTCGAGGCGTCAACAAGCTCGTTGTATCGCTTGAAACCAATCTTCGTAACGTGATTCTAGCCGCTACATGATAGTTATCGATTTTGTTGATAAGCTATCGGAAACTCGCTTTTTCCTTCATTACTTTCGCATCGATCTTATTAATCATCGTTTCTTCCTTCGTTCCGGGTTGGTGTTTCAGGAAGCACGCGATCATTTCGTGTTGGAATGAAAAGGAAAGGAATTTCCATGGCAATAGGACGGTGTAACATTTGCCTCTTGTTCTTTCTTTTTCTCTCTTTATCTATCTCTTTACGATTGAAACGTCCTCGCAATCGATGTTGATCAATTCTTCGATCGGATAGCTCGCTTGATCGTTCGGCAGCACGTAATAACGCATATTACTGCGATGTGCGGCAATTCTCCTGATGTAGATATTGTAATACCTTGTTGAAAGATTTCATCGTATCTTGTCTGTGCATAGCACAGTGAGATACACATCTACTGTCTTGTTTCTTCTTCTTTTCCGTCTAATTTTTTGTATGTACTTTTAGTGATCTATTTATGTAGCTATCTTCACCGCTTTTTCAATTTTTCTATCCACCTTTTTTCTCTTTCTTTCTCTCGATGGTTCTACACGCACTTTTATAGGCAAGCGCACACCGCGAATTTCCAACACACAATAACGACGGGGTATAATGATCGTTCTTTTATCCTTAATCACGAGCTCACACTGAACGTTCGCCTCATGGAGTACGTACTACCTTGCGCCACCATACAATTAACTCGATATTACTATCGAGCATACAACTCGACCCTAAGTCGCTTGCATTCTTCGCATTCGCCCTACCCGACCGCGTGTATCTCCTGTATCTATCAGGAAAAGGGTAATAAACGTGTAATCTTGCCTTCCGTTTTCTCCCTCTCTCTTTCTCTCTTTCATTCTTTTTATCTTCTCTTTCCTTTTTTTCCTTTTAAATTCGTTCGTATATTCTTTACAAGCATGAAGAATGTACTTGGGATTCTTAACAATTTTACTCTTTCGTAATTCCTTCCGGTCCATATTATCTTATGAATGAGAAAAATATTTTGTTTGGATTTGTACATTTTTTCTTTTTTTCTTTTTCACTCTCTCTCTCTCTCTTTCTCTCTCCCTCTTTCCTTTCGTATATCTTTTGAGATTCAAAAAGAGATTTACATTAGAAAATTGTATAATCCGCGTAGATTTACCAAAGTTCACAGGCGGATAATAAAAGAGGAATTCTTTTTTATTTGTACTATTCTGTACTACTTTTTTTTTTCACCGTGGCTTTTGATCTTACACGTTCTTTATTTACATTTTCTAGCTGTTCTTTCTTCGTCCCCTTCTTTTTACATAGGACGTTATAAAGGGAAGGACAAGCATTCTGGCTTAGAGTTTACGTCAAGAGAAATACTAAGCACGTATAAACATTCAACATGGTGTTCGCCAGAGCTTACTGTTTTGATTTTCAATATATTCAATGAAATATTCGAGTTCTCTAAAAGGATATACAAAATCCATTCGTTTCGATTTTCGTTAGAAAAGAAGAAAAGTATAATATTTAATATGGCGGAAGTGCTTAGAATAATAATTATCTAAACAAAAAACTTTCTTTGATGAACTATTGATTTTTAGTTTAGATAAAAAAGCATTATTATCATGATATTTAAAAAAATGTTGTTTTCATTTATTTTCTTGTTATCTTACGGTAGATGATAATGAGGCGTTGTCGATATGTTAAAGTACTCTCACCTATAATCGGAAACTTCGGGTGCGTTCCAGAATCGATCGTTGCTATTCGTGCGTAATAACAGGAAGAACCGTCGTTCGATCATGATAATTAAAACACGGCACGCTGTAATCTTCAGCCTATTAAAGGCCATCAATTACACGTGGCTCGTCTCATGGTGGGCAGCATCCTCGAGCTGAATCTTGTCTGCGAAGTGCATAATTTAGGATGTGGCCACTGCCATCACGTTCGATAATGGTCGACGGGATTTTCGAACGAATCGATACGCTTCTCGGAAGGGTCGACGATTTAAGAAGAGTGGAGCCACTTTCAAAGAATTTCGATGAAGTTTCAGAGGTCCTTGATTAGAATATCTTTTTTTTAATTCTTTTGCCAAGCTTGTATTCGCATCTTTCCTTTAGACCATCTTCTCCCTTCTTTTCCTTTTTTTTTTTACGGACATGTGCCTGATCGAGGGCTAAGAAAGATTGGAGGGTCGATCGGATTTTTCTTTCTCCGAGAAGATGGATCTTCGTTTTGTGTTAATACTTATAGTTTCTTTTTTCGTTCGGAACTTCGATGAAATCACTCGAATAGGTTATCCACCAGTTTTCGCATTTCGTACCTAACGAATTCGTCTTATGTTAGTAATAGAAGTGCACAAAAACTTGAAAATGTTGGGTTGAGAATTTTTATCGGGATAAGATCGGGTTTCTAAAAGTATCTCGATATTTGAGAATATTGGGATTCTCAAGTATCTCAAGATCCATGAATCATATTTCGAGACTAACTTAAAAAGCGTTTTCAATAATATTACTTTTCATATTATTTCTGACAATAATTTCCAATTTCGCGAAATAAATTTTATTGATTAACTTTAATATAAAATAATAAATAAAAATTGTCATTCGAATTTTCGACCTATCTCAAGCATCGGATTCTCGAAATTTTCGCGTTTTCGCATACCTCTACTTGGTAATTGTTTTTGTTATTGTTTGCTTGATCAATTGTTGAGAAATAGCGAAAAACAAAATATCATTTTCGAAGGAATGCATAGAAGAACAATGAATGATACACCACCAACAATAAAAAGAACCAGTCGGTCTGCTATAATAGATACTCACTCTAACATAAAAACTTGATATACCGGACCTACGGCACTTTGCGGCGCAAACCTCTTTCTTTTCTATTTCACATGTATGACCTCCACCAAGCAAAGTCGCGTTAGGCAAATGCTCTCTTAACACGGTAACCTTCTCCCTACTTAAACCTTTTGTTATTCCCCAAATCTCTTACATCTATTTGTCATTTCATTTGATTTATTTTCTTTTTTAAACGTAAATGCGATCGTAATGACATTTGATTGCAACGATTAATACAAAATTATAAATCTTCTAAGTTTCTTTCTACTTTTTTGATTGGCATCGTAATAAACGTTAAAATAAATGAATTTCTCTATATCGTTTTCTCCAATAATCAAAGGTAAAATTCGTCGATTATCCTTGCGAGGAAATACTTCTACGTTTCTCTATAGTATCTTATTGATCTCTTGTATGTACCATGGTCGAGCTGGATGAACGCAAAGTAGAAACTGAGAAAGAGAGAGAGAAAGAGTAAGAGTGAAGAAAATTATCTGTTACGGAGGGAACAGCAACTACCAGCGGCAACAGCAGCAACACCGGGACTGGTGATTAATTATCATGCAAAGTAGCGGTATCAACGTTCTTCGTCCTTTAAAAGCGCTCGTAAGCAAGAATCGATGCGTGCGGTGGCGGCAGCATATTAGCGGCATATTGCCGACATGTTTCTACTATATTTCAGCCCACGATATATATCTTTACATTTAATGTTATTAACTATAACGTATATACTTCAGTATAATATCTACATAGAAAAACATACGTTGAAGGAAAAATTACATGTCGATTAATTGCGCTATATTCCCCGTTTACGAATTCTTTAGTAGTTACGTAATCAATCTGTTTTTTGGGACAAATAATTTTTTCAATGGACAAATTTATTTTTCGTTGAAATTCTTGCCTTTCAACGAAATAAAATGGTTCGAAGATTTTATCTAAGGGAAAAATTTGAAAAGAATTTGTTTGTGAAGGGTTTTCTCAAATTTTAGGATTTTATTAATATCCACGTTGTTCATTGCTTTTTAGCGTTTTAACGTTTCACATTAAGAGCATGTTTTATTTTTTTGTTACTTTTGACTTACTTAAATATTCAAAATATTTTTTAATAGTTCAAACTATTGGAATTTAAAAGTCAAATAATTATTAATTTTTCAAAATAAGAGTAAGCAAAGTTATATACTCTATCAATTGATATAAAGCGTAATTGAGAAGCGTGATTCCAGTAGAAATTTTACAAAGGAGCGGTGTATTTCTGGAAGAGCAAATGCAGAAGCTAAGGTATACGCTAGTATTCATCGAAAGCGGAATGTCGATTGTTCGTACGGCATATACGAAGGATTAACGAGCGTGTATAGCTCTAGCAAAGGAAGGTGATGAGCTCTCGGGGAAGAAGAGAACAATCATTGAATACACGCGCACGCGTACGCAAAAATCTTAACAAATGGCAATAGAAAAATAGTTGCATTTTTGCAGGCAATAAATATAATTTAAAATAAAATTTTGTCAGACGCATATTTTCACGATTCTTGTTGTTCTTTTGTTGTGGGTGACTTTTGTGTGAGTTAACAAAAGGAAAAATTCATGTACTTTTACTTTAAGGCGTACGAAGGACAATGACTACGACGAACAATAAGGAATTATCGAAGAACTTGGAATTCACATTTCTTCGTCCTCCTTATTTTCTTCTTTCTTTTTGAAACATTTTGCTTTTTTTGATGTTTCATTTGATATATTCGTAATCTTTGAGGAATGTGCTACACTAATGTTACTTTCATTAATGTTCATTTTCCTCCCGAAAATATGTTAGTAAAACTAATTCTACCCTAGATGTAATATTAGATTTCAAAATTCATTGTATATTCATATCACAACATGTTTAAGTGATTGCGATAAACATTAATAATGTTGCGAAAAAGGACTGTTCAACGAAAGAGGACATTACTGATATCTATCGTCTTCATTTCTTTCTTTCTCTCTCTGTCTTTCCATTGCTATTTAATCGCACGGAGGTAATTCTTATAATCGTTTCCTTTAGCAAAGGAAGAATCGATGATATCTTCGCTTGACTCGGAACAATCCGCTAGAAAATACGTTAGAATACTAGTTTTGCGATATTAGTTTTGCGACTAGTTTTCCTATAAAGATTTTGCGAAGAATATTTTACGTCGGAAGAAAATTTCGAAGAAATTTGAACATAAGATTATTTGAGGTATAATTAATTAATGAAATAACTTTTTACGATGTTTAACGTACATATGTTTAAGAGTTCGAGTAATTAGGAGATGCTAATGATAGTAGCAAGAGAAAGAACGCATTCATCTTTTCATAAGAAAGCCATCGAAAAGATACGCACACCCAAAGGGAAGTTTTCTTTCGTCCCCTTTGAGTCGTGTGTTTACACGTCTCAGAGAAAGTCTCGAAGTTGGTGGTGTCCCATGAACGCGCGTGCGCACAGTAATGTTATTTACCCCACGTTTACACGGAAAACCTGAAATAGTAAGTTTGCTTTGGGCGCGGTACCCCTTGGCGGCTCGTTACTTTCTTCTCCCTTCTCGTTTTATTTTTTACTCACACTCTCCTTAAAGCATTCGTATTCCTACGACGAGTCCTCCATCTTCGACTCGTCTTTGTGAGCCACTTAGCGAGGAATCGAGGAGGGCAAACATGGTCTTCTTGGAGTCCTAAGTAAGGTTTTCTCGATTTTACGTGGGAAAAGGATACATCCGAGCGTTTATTAAGATTCTTTTATTTTCTTCGAGTACACATTTGCCTCTCAGCAAATGGCTACCTTGGCAAAGAATTATTTTAAGATCCGTCTAATATATGAGAGTAGAAACGATAGACAGAGTAGAAGAGAGTGGAGGAAGAAAGAGAGAGACAAAGCAACGGCGTTGTCTTCCACGCACGATTCTTTGTAAGGTCGAGGTGAAGGGACCTTAATGACTGTATACCGAGGGACGAGTACGGAGTTTAAAGAAACAGCGGATCCTGTTCTCTCCCGAGAAGAAGGCATGCGCACCTGTATCGACCTTTATCGAAGTAACGCGGTTTAATTCCTTACAGAGTCATAATGCTCTTTTTACGCGAGGTTTTCAGATCAACGCGACATCTCGACTAGGAAACCAGTATAAGGAAGGACAGGGTTAATAGTTGGAAAAGTCCGTGCTCCTAAGAAGCACCTACGATGAACGTAAAAGCAATTCTATGAAATTAAATGCAAGACATGAGTACCAGTAATTCTCAGCAAGCGTTACGGTATCTTGTTAACTTGAGAAAAGGTTATATAGGGATTTTTCCTGTTTTACTTGGAAAATATGGATTCATTTGATGACGAAGATGACTATGTTACTTTAAAAATCATAATATAGTAGCAAAGCGATTAAGTTCCTGGTATTACGACGAACAAGTGATTAAAATCAAAACGAATCAGCCGGTTACAATAATAGATGTTCACCGAAATCGACCATCCGGAAGAGTAGGTGAGAGATAAAGAGATAGATAGAGAGAGAGAGAGAGAAAGATCCAGTGGTAGCATCCTCATCGTATAATAAAATGCTCGAGCCACGGAGTCTGTCTCGGTCCCCTTCGTTTCGTCATACATCCGGCTACGGATTGGTAGAGCCGAATAATAATTCCGCGACGTTCGGATCTACCCGGCGACGAAGCAGGAGATAAAAAAGAGAGAGAAAAAGAGAGAGAGAGAGATAAAGAGAGAGATGGTCAGGACGTTGTTAACACGTCGGCGAGGAATAATAAAGAGTAAATAGAGTAGAACGGGTTCGATCGTGCCGTAGCCACATAACGACTAGAGATTGTTCTGGTGGTGAGCCAGGTGCCAGGCCACCCTTGTGTACCCCTATAAATAGCACATCGAGAAAAGAGGTGCATCCTCGTCGTCTATCTTCTACCACGACGACGAAGAAAGAAGAACGGTGTCGAATACACTCGAGTTGCTCCTGGTTGCGAAGAGATACATACAAGCCATCGGGTTCAGGATGGCAAACCGGATGCGAGAGAGTTTGCGACTTCGAAGAGGACCTCTGCCACCCAATGAAAAGAGAAAGAAAGAGAAAGAAAGAGAGACAGAGCGAGCGTTAGTCCTACTACCCTCTTCGTATGTAAGATTAAAGATACAATCTCTCGACCGACTTCTGACTCGAAGGTGCAGGTTCGTTCTATTCTCCACGACAAGACCTGCCGACGACGTTTAAGCGCCGTCAGCCTTGAAATGATGTTAATCGCTCGCGCGAACACCCACGTTACGAGACGTCGTTAACCCTCCGACGACACACTGTTCATGCGACGACGATGTCTCTTTTTGCTCGAGGACTCCATTTTATCTTTTTTTCATTCTTTTTTTTTTCTCTATCATCTCTGGATCGAGGTCATCGCGTGATCTGAAAGAACAAGAGGATCCAGCAATTTTCATTCTTCGTATCTCTTTGCTTAGCCTTGCTCGAGATCGTTTTTTTTGGGAAACTCTTTCGCTTCTCTTGATAATACAAATTACTGAGAGAAAGAGAACAAGGGGGAAAGTTTCTTTCGATGAAAACTCTCGATTACACTTGTTGTTATCGTAATTTCATGGATATTCGTCGAAAGATTAAAGTAACGTCAACCGAGAACAAGAGCAGAGGAAATAGAAGAATAAAGGAGAAAAAGAGGGAGAAACAACAACTGCTTGTAGCTACTCGCTATGGAACAGTCATGAAAAGGATCCGTATTCTGTTACTATCTTATTACGAGCCTCCGCAAATGGTCTTCATCGAGGTAAGAGAGCGTGTTCCAGCAGGACTGATATTTCCTCTACCATCCTTTCTATCATCTAATACTTATTTTTATTTTCTTTTCCTAGCTCTTGCAAGTATGTCTTAGAAGTTGATGGTAGTAGTGGGTGGGAAGCAACGGTGTTCGGTGTTGGTGGCGGTGGAGGATGTTATTAATCTCAGAATGGACGTCACGCGCTATCGAGGACGTAGCTTATGGGGATAGATGGATAGTAGAAAGAGAAAGAGAAAGAAAGAAAGAAAGAAAGAAAGAGAGAGAGAGAGAGAGAGAGAAAGACAGACAGACAGATAGACAAACAGATAGAGACATACAGAGAAAGAGAAAGGTAGAGGAAGAGAAAGATACAGCATAGCTTGAAAAGGTGAGGGTGGAGGTAGAAGAACACCGATGTTTCCGAGAGTTCATTCTTCATGGTCGAGCGACTTTTTCGTATGTACCCAATGCCGGACGATTAACGATCACGCTCGGCGTCGTGCTCGTTAAGCGATAGTTTCTTTTACTCTTGTGTACGATGTCCAGTGGAGGCGAGAGAGATCATCCCTCCTCGAGTCGAAGACGAATGGCTACCTTTGCCTGCTCCATTATCAGAGCGTGACGACAACGATGACGACTAGGGGCTATCGAGTTTATCGATGCGTTCTTGAATCGAATTTGTATGCTTTGTTTTTTAAGTTACTATGCAAAGTCAAATGCGCTTTTAATGAGAACAAATCGATTTCTTTTAGAAAATATTATTGCTTTGTGTTTGAGAACAATAAAATATTGCAGATGCTCAAGTACTTATTGTTATATAACGATCACGAACCTTCACAAGGATAGATAAAAAAAAAAAAATAACATAATATCCCTGCGACTCGAGAATTTTTCTTATGAGAAAGAAACAAAATGGAAGGTAGTGAATGTCGAGGTCTTCTATTCTCTTACATAATTCCCGATTATCTTGTATTACCTCGAGATTTGTTAATTTTTCCTCTTCTTTTCTATCCGTGCTCGCATAATTGTGTGAATATTGTGCGAGAAGAACAATTGTAGGAAGTTGAGACGGTAGATGGGTATATCGACGAGCTTTGAATACTTCTGAGAGTTTTCTTTGCTAATTCTCGTAGGTATTGCCTATTGTTGTTTTGCTTCATTTTTTGTTGTCTTTTCGGAAATGAAGATAATAACAAGAAGGATGAATCCAAATTCTTTTCGAAATTTGTTTGATTCTTCCTCTTTGCTCATGTTTTTATGTACACATTATTATTCTATCACAAATATGCTTTTATTTGTTTAATTGTAAACGAAGTATACTTAACATTTAGAACTAATCTTTGATTTACTAAACATTCGTTTTTTCTTTTTTTCGAAATGAAATTAAGAAAATTAAGGAAGTAAAGTCGCTTTAATGATTTATACTCTTTTTTAATTATTACTCGTATAATATAATGAAAAGTAATTTAGAAAAGTTGTTGTATTGTTACAACTTTAAAATTTACTTTTACGACAATATGATTTTCGATGGAAATTAATTCGCGATCATAACAATGCTTACCTCTTTCTTTTCTCTCTCTCTTTTTTTTTATTTATCTATTAAGCTATCTTTAAATTGAAGCCTCTTTTGGAATGAAAGAACGATTGTGAGACATAGAACATTCTAATGTTGTTCTTGTAACAATAATACAACACATACATATATAAATTGTAAAGTATACAGAGCATATATATTCTACATATCTATGCATGTCTTGCAAAAGTTATCGTTCCATCTCTAATGTCTCGTATTCCTCGCTATGTACTCGATCGAGAAAGAAATGTGTTAGAATACCGCTAGAATCGCACTAGAAAATACATTTTAACCTCGTGACAGTGATTTTGGTAAATACAATAAGAAGTAGAACGCTATACGGGATCCGATTTACGATCGAGAGAGAGTACTTGTCTCGGTTAGTAATGCCATGAGAGCTTTACTCGATGTAATCCACTTATATTTCTACGCTACGAATTTACTTTATTATTTATCATAATTTTTTGTTTTTCATAGAAAAATGAAATAGAATATTTAAATGAAAATACACGAAGATTAATTCAAGTAAACGAAAATAAATAAAAATTATTAAATTAATTTGATCATTTTTTATTCAGATTTTATCTCATCCTTTTCATATTTGCGAGCAATATTTTGAGGTCGTTAATCTGTAGAGTACGTCGATCCTTCGAAGAGAACTGGTTGTTCATGGTATTCAGTGGGTTGGAACATCGAATTCGACAACACGTTCCTCTGCGAGGAGAATTTCGTCGAAATGCTCGTTCGGAAGGATATTCTTACTTCGTACACCGGATGTTACTTTTCAAAGACCGATAGCACAAACTGGTAGGATCGATCGGTTAGATGTATGTAGATATACATATATATATGTATACCTATGTATATACAGGGTGTGTCTTCGTTTTCGATATCGTTTCTACGAATGAAATTATCTTTCGTAATATTCTTCATAAAAGACTACATCGTAGTTAGTTCCGTGTTAGAATCTCTCATTAATTTTAAGTTAGAACCGGTTTTTCTCTCGCTCAAAGATATTTCAGATATCAAATGTATTCGGCTGTATGATGTCATACAAAAAGTTATAGAAGAAAAAAGTGATATGACGTCAGGTTATTGCACGACTGTTCGATGTCAGAATAACAAGAAAAAGAAATTTAAAAAATATTAAGTAGAAACGTTCGAAGAAGGAAAGAAGAAAAAGAAGAAGAAGAAGAAGAAGAAGAAGAAGAAACGACGACGATCGGATCGCTCATCGGAGGATGACCGTCGACCTCTTCTAGCGTCTAGCTCACGAACTCAGATACCGTACGAAAGCGTTTTCGCATCAACTCCGAGCGCTCTTTATTGCCCTTCTCTATTTCTTCGCGCGATCCTGCTCAGTTCCATCTTCCTCCGTGGCTTCTGCTTACGGTACTTGTTTTCTCAGAAGACTGCTACGCGTACCATACAAAATCCTCCTACTAACTCGTTCCCTTTCATTAGCAACTATAATAAGACGCCTTCCTTCTCGAATTTACCGAATATGGAATATCTATACCTTTCTGGTTAGCTAAAGCTACTATAGTAGAAAAAACGTAATTTAAGACTACAATCGAACGTCTCGCATGATTCTTCAAGAAAAATAAAAATTTCGAAAAGCTGCCCTTTGCCTTATGCTCAACGACTCTACATTTGTGATTTTATTGACTATATTCGCGAAATGACCGGTAATTAATTAATTCTTCGCTTGATTACGCGAAATTGTTTTAGAATATATGTTTGTATGTATGTTTATTATATATTTTTTTGTATCTCCATGCAGAATTTAAAGAAAGAACGAGAAACTGAAAAAAAAAATTAGTACGAGTTGAAAAGAAAAGAAAAATGAAATACGGTAACCAGTATCATGACCGGTCGTCAATAACGATTCTTCCTCTCTCTTTCTTCTGGTGAGACCACTTGAAACGCGTATTTCGTTATTACCAGAAGTAGGCCAATAGTGCAGGTTTGTTAGACCCACTGGTCTACATTTTGTTACGCTTAGACGAGAACAAGACCGTCTCAAAAACGGTTTAGACTACTCGACTTGACCGGTTGACCGAATTCGGTGAGTTCAGTAAGTAAGGTCAGGCTTATTTATCGTGTCTGATATACATGTGAGTAAATCGAGGTACCTTTGCAACATAAGATACACCTTCGAGGATTACCAAAATCGATAATCTTGTTAACTCGTAAAATGGATCATTGAGAACAATCGAAAAAGGTGAACCGAAGATAAGAGTTTATTAACGTACTTAAAAGTGTTCGACGTGAGCTCGTGCAGTTACGTGCGAGGGATCTCAAGCCGGCCGCGTGGCAGACAAACGTACGGAATCATGCGCGCATTGAAATTCCCTCCTATCTCTTTGTAGCGAGTAGCTGATTTTTATCGAGTACATGACCGGTTACCGGGCGAAGAGTTTATAAACCGCATTCGACATCGAGGTACGGGCAAACACGCAAGGAATACGAATGGTAACGCACTTTCCAGAAGATTAAGAGTACCGTGAGCGACTCAGTTCTTTTCTCATACAATTAAATGTTAATGGATTTACTTTCGATACATTTGTTCCTAAAGAAATTAAGTAATCGAAAGAAATTTCAAAACAATCATCAATGAGATATTATATTATATATATAGTATTAATATATTAAGGATTATTAGTACGTAGGAAAAAATATAATTAACATCGTTTTTTGGTCTTCGATTATAACGAAACTCAGAGTGAAATAAAAAATAAATTTTCATTGATACATTGTCGATAGTTTTAGAGCAAGAAAACGTTTATCTACGTTAAAAAAATATTCATAGAATTTTAAATAATCTAGATAAATATAATTTTATTTTGAGTTATCGTGTGAACTTAAACGTTCGTTTGATTATAAATAGGGGCATGGAAATTACGTAATTGTTTCGGGTAAGCAATTCACTATAACGTGAACATTTGATAATCAGCGAGAAGCGTGAAATATTTCGATTACTTTTTGATTTTTGTTCTGTTATAAAAGATCCACGAGGTAAAAGCTGAAAGAAGGTCATTTAAACGGGTCACATTTGTCATGCAGATCGGGTATCCATTGATCACATCATTGTGTGTAATTCTTATACGAAAAAGAGCTCAGCTATAACTCAAAAAATAGAATGATGTCGTGGCTAGAAAATTCTTTCACGTGTAGTAGAAATTTTTTAGGACGTTTTTTTTTCCCCTATTTAAAATTCACTTTAAATAAAAATTCAACTATTAACCACATCTCAAATATTACACTATCTAACGACGTGACGACAATTTGTTAATTTCTTCTTATTATAATAGATTCACGTGAACCATGAAACTCAGTCTTTTACGTTGAAAAAAGTATAAAGTCTAAAGAATGTTTTTTACCAGTCTCGCTAGGTCCCTCTTTCTATCTCTTTTACGCGTATATATCTTCGTGTCAGGTCAACGTCCGTTTCGTTGAAAAAATTTCGTCGCGAAGGAGACGCGACCGACTCATTCGTATTCACGCCTCGTAATTTCGGAGCATATCCAAATTCTGCAATAATCGTCGCGGAGCACGTTCGTGATTGTGTTAGAGTGATGTACGAAATTTCCTAATCGAGATATTTTGAGAGCTGACGGTGAGAAACAATTTCGATATTTTCAAGAGATAAAGATTAAAGCAAAAAAGAACACAAGAAATATTGATGACCGTAGATTTTCTAGATCGTTGAATAAAATCGAATGAATCCCGTGTTTTTCTATAACCGACGACACTGAACTCTCCTGTTTTCTTTTTTCAAAAAACGTTCGAGGTTCTACGATGGGCAACGACGTCGTTCGATCTATCGAACACTTCGACAGTCGTCAAACGGTTCGATTGCTTTGAGAATTACGTGATCGGCTGACCGACCGTCAGCCTCAAACACAGCATCGTTCTTTCTTCCCGCGCACGAGCGTTTCTTTTGAAGACGATGAACGAACAAGTGTCGACATCATCTCTGTCTCACTCTTTATGGCTTTTACCGTTCGGTATACTTGTACAAGCACACTCGCCTGTTCACTCATTCCTATCTATATGTAGTCTACTCTACATGATTGAAACGCTTGTTCAGGCGAAGATCGACCACGTCCATAACTTCATAAAATATCCATGTTTTCTTTACGTAAGGTTGTACAGTTTAACAGCGCATCCGCTTTGTTAATACGTTGGATGGTGCACCGTGTAAAAAGTTATTGTTACGGAAGCGATAAAATAAATAAAAAAAGAAAATGGAGAGTGAAAAAGTACGCGTCGAAAATTGATCGAAAACAGCTCTTTGAGATTTTATTAGCGATTTTGACTTTCAATCTAGACAAGACAGATTTTATTTGTCCTTTAACTAAAATTCGATCAAGATCTCTCTCTCTCTCTCTCTCTCTCTTATTCTCTCACAGCTCGGAAGGACCACGTTAGGCTTTCATTCGTTACGGTTATTGCCCCTCTCGGATCGCGTGAGCACAATCGCTTCTTACTCACACCCCATTACTTCATTTTATTTTCGTCGCTGTACCTAACGAGCGGCAAAACCGGAATCGTGCGCTGCCCATCCACGATACGGGCAAAAGGCGGTTTCGGTAATTAGCTTCTGATAATTAGTTATTAGTCATTGGTCACGTAAGAAGCATTCTGCCTTGGATGTGCTATCAACTTTAAATTCTTAACGTGGATCTATCGTCAGTGAGTTGCACGAACTCTTTCAATTTCTCGTCGTCTTTACTTTCATACACTTTATTATATAATGATCACTATTAATAATGTGTTATAGGAGATAAAAATAATACTTTATTATTTTAAGTTGAAAAACGTAGACAATATTTTGTTTATAAATAGAAAAATGGTACAAAAGTGATTCCCGTTTTAAATAACGTTAATTATGATCTTGTCTTTCAAATGTGAGAAACTGGCATCTTTTAAACTGGCTTATATATTCTTCGATGGAATAAACTATTTATTAGCTAGATTTCTATAGATGATTTAAAAAAATGGGTTTTATTTAAAATAATGAGAGATCCTCAATCGTTAAATCTGTACAGCAATAAATTATTCGAGGAATAGGACATATTACTTTTGTTCCGCTTACCGACATCTATTATCTTTCAAATCGAATCAGCTGTTTAAATTAGTAATCTATTCAATATTGAAGTTATTTTAAAGATATCTTTGAAAATATTACCATAAACATTTTTTCTCACATCATTGGTAGAATAAATATTTAATGCTTTTCATGCTACTATTTTGTCTAATTATTATTGAGTCAGGCAACATAAATAAATATAAGACGATATATTGTGCAAAATTTTAGGATGCATCTTCGTTGGTTTCGTTCTACTCGTCGTCATCGTTATCGTCTACTCACGGCATTAAGAGAATTCGATTCATCACAGGAATTCCTTTTATTCACGCGCGTTTCTCTCCATTATCGTCGGAAGAGAAGCTAAAGCAGTCCTGGCCGACGGATACAAAGGGGTCTGTAGGACCCCATAGATTCTCCTAGTTTACATTTTTCGTTTTTGTTACTACGTCGCTTGGCAGCTAATAGGATCTTATTATGCTGATCTTTGGAATTTGTTTAACTCATTATACCAGAGTAAGAACCCTATTCGATATTTTTTTCGAATGCTGCCGCGCACGAATCGATCGATTTTTCGAGATTCAAATCGATTCGCTCGAAATTTTTTTTTCTCGTTCGATCTTATTTGTTCCTCAAAAAAATGTCATCATTAGAAATGAATAAATTGCGGACAATATTGGAAATGTTAAAAAGTGAGAATTGTTAAATTTTTATGTTCTTTCATATTTATCCGTTCTGTGACGAAAAAGACCCTTGATATTTACTAGAGAATGATATTTGTTTCGATATTCAAATATCGTATCTGTATTGTAAGAGGTGTTAGTGTACATCCGACTTTCCTTCGGGGCCTACAAGATATATAGAGTATTATAATATTATCCACTATTACATGCTAGTTTGAATCATTTAGGTATAAATTTCTTTGAATTGAAACAGTCGAATTTCGTGTTATTGATCTAAAAGAGAATTCGCGACTCGTGCATTTTCGAAATTCTACTATATTGCAGTGAATTTCGATTGCAAGTTTGCTGAAAGAGTATCCAAATAAAGAATGTCGCGTGCATACAATGCTCTAGGTTTGTGGGTTCTCGCGATATGCAGCGATTCACTTTCTAACTTGATCGAGCATCTTCTTTCAAGGCAGGATTCACACGGCCTAAGTGCATCGAAATTTGGCTTGCCTCGTTTGTCGCTCTCACGAAAGGAACTCGCACATCTCCGCTGAGATCATTGTAGCGAGCCGGAGGTGTCTCAACGCACATGGGAAATTTAATCCGTAGGAATGTCCACGAAGAGGATGAGAAAGAAGTAGACGACGACAACTACGATGACGACGACGATGACGATGACGACGAAGATGACGAATAAAAACGATCACTGATCTTGATCACTCGTTGTCACCAATACGATAAGACTCGACCCATCTTTGGTGATCGACGCGTGCTCACTTTTGCATATTCCGTTCATCGGAACTTTCACTAATTATTTCCCACGTTAATACGGACTTACCTATCGAGGACGGTCGTCGGGGTTCTTCGAAGAAGAGCCTTACGAGATGCGGCAATCACTCGAGGATGCTTCTTACGTCTTCTTCTCTCACACAAGGCACGATATCTTGAAATTTCGCGCGAAAACTCGAATACTTAAGCGCGTATTGCCAATTAGTTCACCCTATTTCTTACTTATTTTACTTTTCTTCGGATAAGGGAAATAGGACTAAGTATAATATATAAAGTGGCACGAACGAACAAACGAACTAACTACGGTGGGTGATTCTCGTTTTTGAGGGGCCGACCGAAACGCTCTCGCACCCTTCGGCGAATTGGTACGAGACAGAAGGCCTACTCACTACTACTCTCTCTCTCTCTCTCCCCCCCTGTTTTTTTCTCTTTCTCTCTTTCACACTCTCCCTCTCTCAAACATACATGCTCTCTCGCTCTCTCTTTTTCTCTCTCTTTCTCTCTTTCTATTCTGTCTCCTCAAAATCACCGCGACACCGCACCGAACAGAAGTGAACTACTCGTGCGCCGCCGGTTCACGGTACCTTAAATACCTTGGCAGCCGTGCCGCCACCACCGCAACCGCCGCAGTCGTCGCCGCCGTCGAGAATCGTGCGGCCCCTACCTTCAAAGCCGCCCCACGTCGCATACCGGGATTGGCGGGGGAGCAAGCAGGAACGATGCTCGCCGTACTCGCCGGATACAGAAGAGCATCCTCCGCCATCCCTTCTAACCCCTTTCTGCCCCATCTGCCACCTCTTCCTCCTCCTCCACCACCTCCTGCACCACCTCCGCCTCCTCCTCCTCCTCTTCTTCCTCCTCCTCCTCCACTTCTTCCTCCTTCTCCTCCTTTTCCAGCGTTTATTCGCTTCTCTCCTACTCCAGTACCAAGCAAGGTATAACGGCCTCTCGCTCTCTTTCTACGTGCTCCGCACGCACACACAACGGTGGCAGTTGCATGAGAAAAGGAGAAGACATCCCGATACTCGAGCGATTCCCTCGCCATTCCATTCGCGTCTTCGCGCGCGTTTGTAACTACCTTTAGAAGCTGATCTTTTCTTCGATTTTCGTATTACGTATCCTTACATTCTCTTTTATTTTGCTTCTATTCGCGCGAGATTCGATATGTCACTTCGATATCGGCCGGTTTGTTGAATTGTTAAGATCGTAGTATCCTTTTAAGAGTTTTTATTTGACAGTTGTAAGATGACTTAAGTAGAAAAAAGAATAAACAAAAATTTTTTTTAGAATTAACGGAAAGACGAGGAGCGACGCTAAGGGCTTTACTTCCCTCTTCGCGCATGCGTAATTTTATGAGACGGGGGAGTCTGCGCCCGGCGAATTCTCATTCGCACTTTGCATCTCGATACGTGCGAAACGTGTCCCCTCTCCATATCTGACATAGCGTTGATTTTCAAAGATACGTGTGTTACCATCATTCTTACTGGCAATATTATTCCAGCCCCCCATGGAATTTCAAGCGCTCGCGGATGGCAGCGGCGCGTTAATCGCACGTTCCGTTTCTTTTTCACGAGCGTGTCCTTGCACGTTTACACGCGTGCTTTCAAGTGGCTCGCGTGTACTTACTCGAAGGAGCGTTTTTCCATGAGTGTTCCGCGTTGCTTTTCATAATTAGCCGCCCATGTTCTACGCACGATAAAGTGGGACCCTCCGTTGAGTGGTTCAAGCGAACGAGATGAAAGCTCTTCCCTTTTTCTCTCTTCTATGTATTACGTTGATGATGTTCAAGGGCAGATCTTTCTCGTTTTTAAAAGATGAGAAAGATATAGTCAATGTACATATTATTTCTTTCTCATTTTCAATTGTTCATTAATAAGGAAAAATTTCATATTCCATTATATAATGTAGTCATTTTTCCTGAAACTGTTTTTCTCTAACGTTTTACACCTACTACGTTATTCTATTTCCATGCATAACTACGTCTTCATTCATAAACAATTATAACATATATCTCGTCTAATAATTTTATTCATATCGATTACAACAGAATTACTTGAAATCTCGTGAATTCCAAGAATCACGGTTTCAAATTGTGCTAAACTTTATCCGGGAATTTGTTTCCGAGCGTAAACTGTAAGGATTGGTCAACGCTATTGGAAATTCAGCTTTGCTGACTCACTATCTGACCGATCTATCTAGGAACGATCGAGAGAAGGGACACCCCATAAATTATGTGCGGGTTTTGAACGTTCGCAGAAGATCAATTCGACAAAGCAGATTCTTTCTTAATTAATTTTCCTGTTGACTCACTCTTTCCCTTTCTCTTTCTTTCTTCTTCTTTATATTTTTTTTTATTTTCGTTATATCGTATATTTTTCGTAAATTTAATTATTCTCCGTTTCTTAGAAAGATGTATATAAAAAAAAATATAAACGTTACTTTTAAATGACTTCTAGCTTTTAATGACAAAATCCTTCGATTTGATTCTATCAAGTCATTAAGAACAGTTGATTAATGACTAAGATTTAATATTTCGACTTATTTTGTTTCCTTCATTACTTAAGAATAGCAAAAATATAACATTTAATTCGTAATAACTTAAATCATATTGAGATTATACCAATAACGGACCAGGCTTTTTATTTGATTAACTGTTCATGTGGCCCTCTGCTTAACTTGCAGAGTCTGCGCGCGAACTGTTTCTTTCGTTTTCTTTATCTCATATATGTACGAAAAAAGAACACGATCGAGAAGACGAGGATAACACATTACAATTTAATTGGTATTCTAATAAGACATTCACGTAGAATAAACATGACCATTTGACGTCGTATCATCTAAAAACTCAAAAATGTAATCCTTTTTATTTAAAGAAAACTTGAAATTTATGGTCAAACGTTTAGCACACCATAAATTTTATCTTTTATTATTCAAAATATCAATTGATAAGTATTGCCATTTCCACAATTTATTTTCTTTTTTTCCTCTTTGTAAAATACACTTACTGTTAAATTGAATTCCTAAAGCTAACATCGACTATGCGTAATGAGAAGAAGATTATTTTTTCGTGGAAAAAAAGAATTCTATCCTTAGAACTTTTGTACTTACCTAGACAAGCTAAAGATATAATGAAATATTTATAAGTACAGGTTAATAACGTTGATAATCATCAGAAACGTAAGCACGTTGTTCGCTTTAACGGACGGGTGTAATAAGAAGATGTAAAAACCGTAAAGAAAGTAATAAAGAAGAAACATGTAGTAAAGTTATTTCTAGGTAGTCTATGTTGTAACTCATCAGAACAGAAGGGGAATTCGGTTCAGCGAACTAAACGCATCTCGATTCGTAATTCTCGAGCTTCCATATCTACCCACGTTTCTCCATGGTTGGCGAGATCGTTGCCACTGACACTGACATAATATCGTTATTCGAGAAAGAGAGTCTCCTTCTTTGACGGTCACAGTCACGACAAGATGGTGAAATTGCTCGAATGATGTAATATCTCTTGCATAAGTGCTACGTGAATGAGAAAGAAAGAAAAAGAGAGAGAGAGAGAGAAAGAGAGAGAAGAAAGATACGATAGAAAGTGAAGTGCGACCGAGAGAAGGAGATAGAGTCGTCGAGCAGACAGCGAACTTGACCTGAATCCTCGAGCAGCGAGAAAGAATCATCGTCGGAGTCTCTTATAGAAAGGAGAAAGGGGGGGAGCTGCGGTGAAAGAGCTAAGAGATAGAGTGAGACGCAAAAGAGGAAATTACTTTCGATTTCGAGCTCCTTCAGATCAGTTACACTTTCTCTATCGCTTTCCTCTTCTTTTCTTAGCTTCCTTCTTATTTTTCCTTTTTTCTTATTTCATTAACTATTTTATATTACTCTTTCACCTGGGAAATCGACGACAAGATCTATTATCACGATTGAATATACTTACATCAGTGGTCGCTTTTTAATTGAAACGTTCTGTTCTGAAGATAGTTCTACAGGCTCGTGGATGTAGTAAGGGAGTAAGGAATACGAAACTGATGTTAACAAAATATATTTGTTAGAAAGGAACTGTTCGAATGTCCGTTTGTTAGGGAATCGTAAATCAAATTGAATCGTCTCTGTTTGCTTTAGCGTACGTGACATGTTCGGTTTTATCGTGTCTTGTCTTAATCCAGTGGGTTTTTTAATACGTTATTTTTTATTGATTTTTATCTAATGTTCCATGTTTATGTCATATTTATACAATCTTGTAAAATTTTGACATGTAAATTTATCAATTTTCGAACTTAAGGCCTGGGTTATTACAATAAATTTCTCATTAGCGTTATAACTGAGATGGTATATTTATCCATCATTGTAGCTTGATCAACTGACGATTGCTTGGCATTCATGAAATAATACGTGAATCATTCTTAATCGTACTATGACTTCTTGAGCGAAATACGTACATATTTCATTCTCTTCCGGTACCTATGATTTTATTTTGTATTATTATTATATATAGGGAATAATGTGTGGATTGATAAACGATTGAAATATTTCATCTTTTGTATGGTTCTTTTAATCGTTTCTGGTTAAATCTTATACGTAATCCTTGCCCACGCGTTTAATGAATACGTTGGTGTATACAAGAGTATGTATGATGTATACTGTACACTGTTGAGAAGAACAGCTGCAGGTAGACACAGGGGTAAGAGGTAAGGATCGCTTGATCTACTGATCCCCACTTTTTACACTTCTTTTGAAAATGCAATCTTTTTGTCAGACCAATCCACTATACGTGGATTTTTTAATAGTTTTCGAGTTTTATAATTATGTCACTTTGTAAGAACACGATGCATTTAAAAAAGTATTAAGTCGTTCAAAAAAGTTTCTTAATTTTAAATAAAAAATATCGTGCATATAAAACTTAATAAGAGAAAACAAGAAACTTTTAAGAATATCTAATCTTTTTAATATTACTTGATTAGAAAATTTTGCTCAACGTTTTTTATCGCGCGTCATCTTCTTCGAATTTATGAACCAGTAGCTACGATAATCGAATGAACTCAACAGAAGTTAAAAGTTTTTATGAGGGAATATTTAAAGAAGGATCGTATTCATGATGGTAAGATTATTAGCTCGCTATATTTACAAATAGGATAGACTGTAGTATTTGAACCTCTGACTTCAGTCTTTCTTTATATCTTCGTTACATCCGGTGCAATGAGATGATGTCGTTCCTATGACAATATTTATCTCGTCGACTCTGATTGTGAGTCGAGTAGAAGACTTTCAGTGTATTTAAACTCAGTCATCTCTCACACATCTATTTGAACCACCTGTACTGAATGCTGGCATTATACTCGTTTGAAGAAGAGTTGAATTTAACATTAAGACGATTTATGGCCAATTACATGTATGTAACGGTTAAATTAAAGACTATTTCAAGTATCGAGTTTAAATCGAGTCTAAGTAAGTTATTCTTAAAGTTATCCTACAAATAGCATGCTTTTTATAAAAAAAAAAAGATTTTCCTCATTTATTTTTCAAATTTCTATTAAATATAATAAATTTTATACAGTAAATTCAATTCGAATCATTGTATTCTAGGTAAAGAAAGAAATGTTTTCCTTTGAATTATCCATAGAATTTGTCATTATTTCCTTCTTATACTTTTTCCTCTTGTTCTCTTGTTCTCTTGTAGAACGTTTTGTTAATACTATTAAACGTAACACTTGTCTTGTAAATTAAAGCAGTCGTGAGAAGTTCTCATCGTCGCGCCGACAAATGTAGATATTATGCGGACTTTCTGGCTCGAACGATATCGACCTCGTGAAAAATGCTCTCAGGTGTGATAGAGAGCAAGAGGAGAGAGGGTGAGTTCTCGATCGTCCGGTTTTCCGGTACTCGCCTGTCTCTGCGTGCTAAACCACGCGAAATATGTGTACGGTAGAAAAGGCACGCGCGTGCACACATACACGTGTCGATCGACCGTAAACATTCGTTTTTATGTGCTCTAACGAATCCAATTTTTAATCTAATGTATATGTATTTGTCGTACTTATACATATTTACCTTCTTATATAAATATCCACGATCTTGAAATTATGTGATCGCACAAGATAGTACAAGATAGTACGATAAACGAAGGATATTCAAATCAGAGTTATTGATATTCCGGGTGCTTCGATACATTTTCGACTTGCCGCGCGGAAAACTCATTGCATCGAGAGATCGTTTCCTATTTTAATTTTTCGAATCTTATAGATATTGAAGTTTTATGAAATAATGGTAATTACATTTCTTAATCCCTTAGAATATCAATTTACGATAACGATTTTTATAACTCGTTAAGCAACTTTATATACTTTATTTTCATGGAATATTCTTCATGTCGACCTCCGTAAGGTTACTTCTTTTCATTTGTTTATCGAGGTCGATGCTCTTATACTCATATATGCTCTCCTATATCTATACACATTTCCGTATATAAGTAAAAAAGAGAAAGGTTTGCAGTAAGCTGAATCGGCAATCTATAATTTTTCATTCGTTTCATATTTTAAGTTTCTTTGATGGTTTTCCAGATATATATTTATATGTATCTACTATATTATAGCATAAATAATAGGATATCATGAATAATATTGACTAATTATCAAATTTACATGAATTACTTATCTTATTTTGTTTACTTTAAGGTATGAATCATCTTGTTGGGGATTTCCTGCTTGATGATAGAGACGACAAGGACAACATCTCGATCTCTTCTTCGAGTCGTAGAATGGCTTTTTCACGAAAGAAGTGAACTCTCTGTGAGATAGTTCTCGCTCAAGGGGGAACGAAGGAAATCAATAGCGTTGCTAGGGTTGCCACGGAGCAGAAAGAGAGAGAGAGAGAGAGAAAATAACGTTTATTGCACTAGGGAGACTCCGTAAGTATGTATATATACAAAAGGAACAAAGCAATATAGGTATATCTAACGGTAAGTTCAAGTAAGTACAAGGAGAGAGAAAGAGCAAGAGAGCACAGGACGTTGATGCTTTTAAAGGCCAAGTAAGTATTCAGGGATTCAAGTGTTCGTAGAAACCATTAAACGAATTCAAGGATACATCCTTCTTAAATTTTCATTAGGGAAATTTCATTAGTTTAATCATATACACAGACAAGATACTACTCCGCGAGAATATTTTTAAATATCCGATATATTCGATAAATAATTTGTACGTCGTATTAAGCGTTTATTTCTGTTTTTCTATAATTTTTAACTTTATTTAGAAAACGTAAATGAAATTTAATATTTGCAAGAACGAGAAAAGTTAAAAGTAAATGGGCAATATGTACTATATATGCTAGAATATGAGTTTTAATGAAACATACCATTTGGATTCGTCAGCGTGGTATCTTCCTTTTTAAATTCCATTGTAAATATTTTTTATTCATACAATACACGAAGTATTAAAATATCACAAATGTTATTGTTAAATTATTCGTAAATATTTGTTATTCCTTTCACACATTGGAGTGTTAGATCTTATACTGGATCATATTACACAGCTCAACAAGGTATTTCTTGAATTTTCTAAGTGCTATTCCCGAGATATGATCACTTATGGTAATAAAGAGAAATTTCATACTCCAATTGTCATCGTAATTGGAATCGTAATCCATATGCTTTTGTCTGTCTTCTCCAGGACGTTTTACATTTTTCGTATCCAAAGAATCATCCCTGAATGATAAATTGCTTTAATCTCAAGCCTAGTTGTAGAGTTAGGGGTTGACTCGTATGTCACGTACACGAGGGCTCTCTAAAAAAAGTGCGATCAATGTAGAGGGATGGTCGACGTTTGACGATGTTGACTTTTTATGATCCTACCCATCTATGGGTATTTATCATTAAATAATATATTCCGTTATTGAGCGGCATCCATCTCTTTTTTTTTTTTAACAATATTTCTCTTATTTCATATATGTTATTATATACGTATTTTTCAAGAGAACAAAATAACAGCATTGAGATAATGATTTTATTACATTCATCAATCAACGTCCTCCTTTCAATCATCATTTACGTGCCTATTATTATTATACATAAACACAATTATTAATTATCATCAATGGATTTTTCGATCTGATGTTCGATATAATAACATAATCCTTATATAATGATTATACCTAGTTACGAACATTAACGTAACGAACAAAGAAAAAGAACACAAATGTTTTTGCTTTGAATCCGTTATATGGTGCAGGGTCGATTCCATTTAGATTCGCAGCTGTCCCATCGACTGATTGTTTCGATTAATTCGCAGAGGAAGAATCACAAAGGATGACGCACGCGCGTAGGTGTTGAGGAATAG
This sequence comes from Polistes dominula, assembly GCF_001465965.1. The sequence continues at coordinate 2,019,057 of NW_015148979.1, read as the reverse complement.
GGTAGGTATATGATGTATATACTAAGGGAAAAGGACCGATGCATTCATTCCAAAATCCTGGATCGAGGGGTTGTAAAAGGGAGATGGGAGAATATGGATACAAAAGTGGATACAGAAGAGAACACATTTTGCGAAAATGAGAATGAACGATCTTTGTGAACGTATAAACCAAGTGCTTATAATTCGATCTCATGAAATTTTTCTTTTTGTCATCTTAATTCTCTGATTGATAGATTTTTATAAATAGATATCGTACTAAGTAAGTTTGTAAAATTATATAGACTTAATAGAGTTATATATAAGTCTCATGATGGAGTTTCCTCAATGTGAATATCTTTAAAGGCATCGCTTCTGTAAGGGCAAACCCCACATCCATTTCTAATAAAGTAGGCATTTGTGGAAAGGTCGACTTAAAGGGCTAGATAGTTTGGTGGTTCAAAGCAATTGACCGGAAAGCAAAAGACCTGGATTTAAATACCGCTTTTGACCATTTAAGCTTTCAATTTTCTTCATGAATCACACAGTTGGTTTCTGATGTTCATTTAATTGTTTCTTTTTATTTCATATATTTCGTACCATTTTATTATCGTGTACTTTTGTTCTTAAACTAATATAACATTAATAATTAATTAGTATGTCACAAAATTCCAAAATTATAAGTCATTTTTGTCAGAAAGGTGTCGAGCTATAAACATTTATTAAATTCTCGTGTTAAACTTTCCTTTCATTCTTATCCTTAAAGAAATTTTCTAAAAGGAACAAGGTGATCTCGGTAAATACTTGAAAGATTTGATATTTCATCGAGAGAAGTACTAGCAAACTTCAATCAGTGGATCTTTTATGAATCAGTTTTTTTCTCATAAAATTGATTTTTTTTGGAGGGTGATTTCGCTTATAAAGGATAAAAGAAACCAAGGGTTGATTACTACTTTTAGCAATGAGTAGTAAGGGTACTGAAGAGAGCGTAATATCGAAGAAAATGGAAGTAGAGAAATGGAAAGGGTAAAAGGGACGTCACCTTTTGACGTTAAATGGTTCTTTCAGAAGAGGATCTTGTATTTCTATTGCATTTGTCCACATGGTTCATGGATTTAATCGTTTTTTTAAATTACTCTCGCTTCTCTTTCGAGTCCTCACACCGAAGTTCGAGCTCGTCATTTAATTTCTACGAGTTTCTATCTCGTTTTTGCTTGACTTTTGTGTTACGCTCGAAGCACACAAAGGCTTGATTCGAAGGGAGTAACTGTTAGGGATAACGAAGGACTACGAAAAGAAGAGGAAGATGAGGAAAAAGCGAAGCTCAAATTTAGGGGTGCTACTCTTCCATGACGGTTTCAAATCTGCTGCTAAACATGACTCTACACAATTCCTACGTAATGTTCGTACTGTTTGTACAGGCCAAACAATGATACTTTCTCTTACTCCCGTTCCTTCCCTTTTTCCGCAACATTTGTTTTAAAGGGAACGGATTGAAACTTGTCACAGAATTTAAAATAACCTTGTGAAATTATTTTCAAACACTACAAAATCATTAATTAGATATTTGGAAAATAAACGTAAATAAAATTTTAATTTTTTTTCTTTTCGAATATTGTTTTATTTTATTTCCAAATTTTTGTATTCGATTATTATTAATAGATAATATTTTTTTTTTTTGTTGAATTCAGTCTTATAGACTGAAATATTCATCCTAAAAATCCGTTAAATATTATCTCCTTCTTCCGAATTCCGAATATCTCGGACAGTGCGTAATTTCCTATGGTGGTTTCGATTGTCAGAAAAATCTAATAATATATTGTAATACATAGTATTTGTGAGTAATCAAAAAATAATGGATATTCCATCGTTCTTGATGTCATCATGTATATAATTAGAACCTTGCTCAATGTTTTGCATATTATATATGTGAACTGTTTTGAAAAAATCATTTGTTCGTTAAATAAATAAAAATTATAGATAATAGCACTTAAAGCTGGTCATCTATGCGTGTTAAATGAATGGTGAAAATACTTGGTTTGAACATTCGCATCAACAAATTCAATTCCCGAAACGTCTAGAATTATTATATTTTGATCGATAAATCAATTTCCACGAATAAATTGATTGTTTCGATGAATTCGAAATTACAGACAACTAAATACGTAATGCAGGTGCGAAATGCAATTTTATAATAAATATAATTTTCAGAGTTAATAACCGTTAAACTGACAGACTTCAACTGACAATTATGGCACAATGCGTAATTTTGCATTATTATGAGCACCTAATTGGATAGTAACGAACATAAAGAAAAAAGATAATCAATTTTCAGTCTGTACGATGCAATTTTATGGAAACAAATTGGAAGTTCTAACATTTCATTAATCTTTTATATTATTTGAAACAAAATTTTTTGAATTTTAATGGCGAAACATACGAGAGCGAATCAATATTCGACTGAATTATTTATTTGATGTATGTTTTAAAATTCCATATCGTACTCATGAATGTAATTCTATTATAAAATTTGAATAGAGATATAAATAAAGTTTCATTTCTACATTATTTTCATTGAAATAAAACCAATAAAGTTTTTAATTAAATGTTTCGCCAAAATCTGAGCATTCGTAATCTTTGAGAATAGGCAAAAATATCGGTGCGCGTTAAACAAATCTCATGCCATTATATCAAAATTTTAATCCATTTCTTTGTTGCAGCACCGTAACTAATTTACAAGCTTAAAGAAATTACTTCCCATTGTATAATTTGTGTAGCCAAGGCCGCGACTTGAGAAATTCTCATCATCCTGTATGATAAGAATCCTTTTTCGCTGTTATAATGATGCGACTGATTTAAACGACTCATGGTTCTTTAAATGATCATATCAGGATCCGATAACGGGATAAGTGCCGTCATATTTCTTTATTCAATTTGTTTTGCCAGAATGGAATGTCTCTATTCTTTACCATTACAGGTATAATAATATGCATCGATTTAGATGATAAATTGGAATCGAGGTTGTCGTAATCTTGATCTAGATTTAGATCTAAAAATGAAGAAAGGCAATATCGTTAGGAGCTCGACGATCTGCCTAATAATTATCTCTTGATGTTCATTAACATCTTTATCAGTTAGAAAGACGAGGAAAAAATAGAGTAAAAAGCAAAAAAAGAAGGTTGAAGTAACGTATAATAAAGATCATTCGGGTGAACTCGCTAATGAGCGGTCTCATCGATCAGACTAGTGCTAGAGGTTGCGATGGAAGGGAGAAACGATCTTTACGAATGAAAAATAGGGAGAGAGAAAGAAAGAGCAAGAGGGAGATGAGAGGGAAGAAGAAAAGTACCTCTTTCGTGATTCACGCAAATCGGACTTGCAGCTTCTGCGGTTTTAAATCGGTAATTTCCTACTTGGTGAAGAAGCGTCATCGAAGAAGTGAGAAATACCCAGGTTTGATTTTCCTTCATCGTATCGATAAACGAAAAGAAAGCAAATGAAAAAGCGAAAGAGAAAAAGAAAGGAAGAGAAAGAGAAAGAGAAAGAGAAAGAAAGAGAGAGAAAGAGAGAAAGAGTTCAACAGACCTCGGCCGAGCTTCTCACGTAACGTCATTACGAGAAACGCGATCTCTCTGCCACGAAGAAAATTACTGGGAATTTTTTCAGGTACTTCGGAGAGCACGAAAGTACTATGTTACGTCTGCTCGCACACTGAATCAGATTTAAAATGTAAGTGTAAGCGTTCGTACGTGCATGTACGCGCTCTTTGAGTTTTCCTACTCAGAATCACGTGTATGTAACCCTCGTTCATATTGTGTTTACATCAAATTGATGGAATGAAATACATAAATTACATGCATGCTCGTTTACGTTTAAAATACTCAGAGGGATACGGATTATCACGCATGAGATATCAAAATATTGAAAGATTTGAAGTTCAAAGAGTGATAGAAAATTTAACTAGTTTTTAATTAAATAAAGAAAACCAAAATTGATATTATTTAAATTGATTTTTAACGAATATTTCATTTTATTAGGATAAATTGAAACATTGTGATTTTTTCTATAGTAATTTATTACGGTGTCTAATTTTAGTATAAATCAAATCATATTTTTATTTTGCTTTCTATCATCCCCTTTCATAAAATCCAAAGAGGTTGTTTCTTTCGCTCTCTCTTTCTCTTTATGGATACATTTTACATGAATTAAGCAATTACGCTTGATACCCCATGGGGTCTCGAAAGATTACCAATCCAGTCGCATGTCTTGTTCGTTTGAAAGAGTTCACCAAACGGATATTCTCGATGTCCTTGGAGAGAGCTCGTCTATTCGTTCGTCGATATCCAAAAAGAGTTTCGATCAGTTACGGACGTTACCCTCGAGGATCGTGTACGAATAGAATTTTATTTTTCAGGTGACCGAGCATCGGGTGATTCGTATTCGCTCTTCGTGCATGTATGGTAACGGTCCTTCCAATGGAATATTCGCCTTGGAATTTTCACATTATTTTCAAATGTCTCATAGCATCGCTCGATTCGAGGCACATCGATTTATACGTAAATATCCTTTAAATACGTTTAACTCGTCTACGTTGAGAAATTGTGCTTCATTATTAAGTTCATATCGAGATAACGTACACGATTCAATTCGATCATCCGATCAATCGAGAGATCATAAACGGAGGAAAGAAACAACTTGACCATTATGGTACATTATATATTTTGTTACATGGCTTTACAAGGAAACTTTGGACTCGCATCGTTAGATGTACGGCTACGTGAGGATCAGTAACGACCCTCTTTTAACAACACTGCTTTGTTTTGATTACTTTTAACGTGATTCGAACTTTATATTAAGATTAAGTGCTGAACTTTAAAGATGACTTTTTTAAATTTATTTTAAACCGAATGGGATTAGTGCACTTGTCAAATGCAAAATAACGATCACTTTTAAATGCACACATTTATTCTTATCGTATAATTCGAATGAGACCTTTTTTTTTAATACATTGATGGATTGACAAGAATCAGTATTGATTTAATACTTGAAAATTAAGAAATTTTATCGTATTGCAGAAAATTTATCGATACGAAACGTGAAACGTGATCGGTAGACCGTTGGTATATGAACAACAAAAAGGTTTTATCGCTGAGATACGATAGAGCGTGAGTAATTACGAAGATAACCTGATTAAATGTTCAGAATCCAAATATGCATACCACTTAATTTTTTTCTTTATATTTAATGTATATTAGAATTGTTAAATACTGAAAGAAGCACATTAGCTGCGCGCATGTTATCTCACTTCTTTTTTCTTTTTCTCTCTTTCGAGGACGAACGTTCGCATTTGCGAGCCTGGACATTTCAAGGTTCTCCGAAGATGTCTTCGTATCTTTTATTTCTTTTTATATATGCTCGTTTGGTCATGCTTTTTCATATAATTCTTATCGATTAATAAGCATACAACTATACGAATTTGAAGAAGATTTTAGTCATCGACGAATTTAAAAGGATTTCTTTTAAATGAGTATTTATATTCATAATCACGAATTATGTTAATGTAGAAACTTTGAATAAAATTCTATAAAATAGATTATTTTTTACTTTCAAACGGATGATGGTACCGCAGTATCCATGCAGAAACAGGACAGGACCTAGGACAAGGAGGAGGGTGCGTTCGGTATTGATTTTAGGGCTACCAACGGCTCTTCCATAGGTTCGATATATACACACATATTCTCTATATCTCTTTCTCTGTCTTCATATAACCCAGGGCCAGGACACATGTTCTCAAACAAGGACGATATATCCGCTTTGTTCCATAGAGAGAAACGGACTTTAATCCTGCCCATGTGCGCTTCCAAAACGAATCCCTGATTGAATTCATCATGAAAGCCGCTCAGGAGAGAGATTTCAAGAAAAAAGACGAGAAAAAAAGAAAAAAGAGGAAAATGGAGGAAGCAAAAGGTATAAATCTTGTATACGTCGGGCCGAGTTGCTTATTAAATTTTAAAAGATCCTTCAACGATTTTGACAGGTCGATCATCTATCTTTTTATAAGGGCTTGTCAACGTGAATTCTCATGAAATTAGCAATCTTTACACTTTATCATTTTTTCGTTTTAATTCCACACAAACATATTCTATTATATGTATATTATAATATATTAATATGTAAATAAGCGTATGCAAAAATTAATTTTGGTTAAGAGAAAATTCGAGAATCTGACAGTGATTAGTCACTAATAGTCAATAAATTAATCCTTTCTATTGGAAAAATAAGTATTTATAATAATATTAACAATAGCAATAAAATCAATAACCCTGAACTTGGTTCAAAATGATTGTACTGTAACATTTTGCTAATCCTCATATCGTTCATGTATATGCATTCCAACAATTTTAATCGGATTAGATGCACCGTTGGCGAGCGTGCGATGTGTCTTGCATATTTACTTTATGCTTGACTGATCTTCTGACTTTGTAGCGCCACCCGCGCAAATTTACTCTTATCTTTCCTTCTTTTCCTTCTTTTTTACTCTCCCCTCATACACAAGCTTATTTTTTTGTTCTTCATTTGCCATTTAACTTGTTTAAATTACGAACGTACCGATCTTAAGTGGGAGAAAAACAAACAACTATTTCTATGATAATGACAGAGATTAATTTAAATTCGAATCTTCCTTGATTTCATCGTTTCTTTTTCTTCGAGAAATAAATTTACTCTGTTAATGAGGAAATTAAAGAAACTAAATTATTTCTTATATACTCTCGAAAGAGAAAAAAAATAGTCGATTTACAAGTTTTAAATTAGCACGTTCAACGCCTTTTGATAGATACCATCTTTTGGTGGAGTATATTGTCTCGTTTAATTCGTAATTCGTTAGGTGCTTTTTAATATGCTGCCGATGATTTACTCACGCTTCTTCATGAGTTAATGCTTAACAAGAATATCCCATTTCGAGTATGGAAATATGTCTTTACGAAACGTCATTTTTTTCGCAGTTACGATCACGTGAACGTAAAGAGACGTAGGTGTAAAGACGGACCACCTTGGTGAATAAAATGTCACATATGTCATCAAAAAACCTGTAGCAGCGGGTGAGCTTTAAGAGCTGTGAGCTTATATTGACGAATAAATCATTATATCGTCTTTCTCTCCCCCTCTTTCCTTTTCTCTTTTGCTCTTTATTTTTCTTCTCTTTTAAAAGACGTACGTATTACAAAGATGAAAGTAGTGACAAAGTTAGTTATTTATAAATATTATTGTTCTAGGTCATAAGAATGCGAAGGTTTGTTTCTAATAGTAGTCTTTAACGAGAGTTTGAAAAGTAAAGATGTGGTATACGTTAATTGAGATGATTTTACCAATTCGTAATCGAAATCTGTTCTGTTTCTTTATCATTTATATTTGTTCTTATTTCTCTTTTGTAATAAATCTTTCTTACGTTTATACGTTCATACCTCCGTTATTCCAATATATCTCAAACAAGAAGGGGAATGAAGATAGAGATTAGATTAGAAATGAAGGATATCACGAGTCCCTTATTTCTAATGTTAGGTTCCCCCTTTTTTATTCTAGCTTTGATCCTGTCAGGTTCTTTAAATGTGGGTAATACGATCTTGAGTAAATGAAAAGAGATCTGCATAGTATATTAGGTTGATGATATTTTCTTCTTTGAAATGGCCGATCGATATTAGTAGATTAATCTCAACGTAGAAGAGATTTGTTATTACGAAAGAATGAGGAAGAGGAAGAAAAGATAAAGAGTGAAAGAAGAGAGATATCTTTTATTGGAATTTTAAAAGTATCAAAGTATCAGAGTATCAAAGTATTGAACCTCTTGTTGTTCGATGGAAAAAAGTCGATTGGAAACGTCTACGAATTGATTCGATATCCCCTAAGCTTTTTATCCAAGTGCTAAAGCGTTCTGCGTAATGAACGATGCCTCGTTCATTCTTGACTCGTTTTTTATAACTTCTTCGTCTTTGAAAAGTACCGTTATGAATCGACACGAGGACCTCCAACTGTACGGAGCGAGGGAGAAGATTACCGGTGCTTGCCAAGTGGACGAACTCAATTTCGTCGACTAGCAAGCCTACTTTCTGCAAAACTACTTCGCGTCTTTTCAAACGATGCAATATGTAGTCGTTCACCGAGTCTCCAATGTATCTTAGTCAAGGTTGAGTAGCGTCGTTTCTTTCTTCGTCACGCTTCAAGACGCTTCTTCCCCAATTCCGTTTTTGCCGTTTCTTTGTGTTCCATGCTCAACTGTTCCTCGGGAACAGGTGCTGATATTTCAAAGGAGTTATCGAAGACACGTTTAATTTTAAAATTCCTTCATCAAAAATTAGTCAAAACGGTTGACTTCAATTTGAGAAATAATAAAATTCACAAGTCATTAATAAGAAATTAATTCGTTTAGATCGATTCAAATAGTTATGGATTGTGCTTGGCTGGTAAATATCGAAGCTAACATAATTTAAAATAGAAAAAGAAAATACATTTGATTGTGTTGATGATTTTTCTGGTTAGACTCGAAATGAAATTTTTACCACAATGGAAGAAGAATTTTTCATGAAACTTTTTCCCTAGACATCTAGATATCGATTCGCTAGAAAGGTGGTAAAAAGAGAAAAACTAAGAATTCTCTTCCTTAGGATTGTGGCGAATAGTAGATTGCATTTTTTGTGGCTTTGTAATGTAATAATGCAATTGTTTCTTTTGATGCAGCTCGGTTGACTCGCTATAAGATCTCGAACGATGGAAATTTCTCAAAAAGAAAGAAAGAGAAATATAATAGCGTGAATGAAATAAAATTAAAGTATACTTTCTCAATAGTAATGTTGATAACATACCTACCACATCCGCCAAGCTAACTCGATTTTACCATTAGTGTGTTTTACTTTTTCAAATTTTTACGAAAATCGTTTCATAGAATTAACAAACTCGTTCGAATGAATGAATCATACAGGGAAGATGCTCGATAATAGATTTGAGGTTTCTCCCAATCGTTTCGCAGAATAGCTTGGAATTTTTATTGTGATGTTCTTCCTTAGAGTATTTCAATTTCAATGGTGTACTTGATTCAAATAATCCTTTTTTCTTCGCGTCTTTTTATATACATAATATATGGCGTATATGTACTAAAAGTTTATCTTTAAATAGAATATATTTCTTATATGTTCAATATATTACACAGATTAGATAGAGGATTATATTCTTCATATTTTTTCCAAATACTCGCATCAGAATTATATTACTATTTGTATATTCAAATTACAAAACGAATACTTTTCAAAACTATTTTCCTAATGCCGCGTATGTGGACATCTAAACACACGCATAGCACGGATAAATTGATCGATTAAAATATGGAAAATGCGTGGGTGCACTTTCATCCATTTCTATTAATTCTTCAAAGATATGGTATCTCTTACCTGTCTAAATAATAAGTTGGAAAAAAAGGAAACGTACTAATGATATTCAATTTGAATTTTTAACCGGCAGTGCGATATTCTGGTGAATAGTTAATAGTTTGAAAAAAATAAATACTATGTAAACTTAATGAGGAACGATACGTTTAATTCTAAACCAGTTTTTCTAGGAGTCTCGGTAGAGAGTATCACCAATACAAAAATTTCCTATACATGTATATCTAACTATATTTATATATATAGAAACTCGAATGGGATAAAGATCGAAATGGTTTTATTTAATTCTCCCGTGCGATCGAACTAATGGTAATTCCCCTTACGATGATCGAAATGGCGCCAAGTATCACGTACGATCATCACTTCCACGGACTGACTCGTCCATTAGATCGCATAACCAGGGGAAGGAACGTTATTTAATGCCAAGACACAAGACGACTTTGCTTTCAATAATTACACAGGCAAACCGACAATGGCACGAGGCGATAAACTTGACTCTATAGTGGATTAGACGATGACTATGTTAATTTACATCACGTACGATGTACTACGATGGTCCATTAGCACGTCTCCTTGAAAAAGATCTTCGTGCGGTGAGAGTAAAAAAAAAGAAAAAAAAACAGAAAAGTCATAAAGAAAGAGAGAGAGAGAGAGAGAGAGGTGCAACTCGAATTTAAATGAAATCGAATCTACTTTCTTTGTTTCTTACTTACTAATTGTAATAGAGACTTTTTTCCAATTTTGTTTATTTGTTATTGTTTCTTTAATGTAATTAGGTATATACTATGCAACTTTTGTGTATTAATGTTATTTATATTTTTCTTGTATTCGAAATTAATATTGATTGGGATATAATTATTTATTTAATCATAAATTATATTATTTTAATAATAAAGATTGAATAAGATTGTGTATTAAGATTTTTGTAAAAAAATTTCCTTCTACGAAGCAATTAAATTTAAATTATTTTCGTCTATTTTTTTTTTTTTTTGTAAATTTTCTAATCGCACGGGTTAAATGAAACACAAGAATATTGCCAGGAGAGGAAGTATCGTATATATCATATATAAGGGAAAATAACGTACAATGTTGAAGGTGTTAAAACGCGTACATGTGATGTGCTTACAATGAACTAACTGTAACCAGTAGGAAGGTTTCCACGCTTCTCATTTTTTCTCCACGTCTTTCTTGACGCGTTAAAGACGTGTGTATATACTTACATCCTTTTTTTAACACTCCCCTTAGACGATCTTTCCTTCATTCCTCTCATTCCACACATCATCGTTTTTCTTCAGTAGGAGGTAAAAGTAAATCTTTCTATTTTCGAAAACACAAATTTGATTACGTCGCTATGTTTGAAATATATAAAATAGCTACACAAAGATGTCGATTAATATAAATAATTTTCAGTTTATATTTTTGGTTAACGATGAATTATTCCCTGCAAAAATTTGCGTTTTTCAATAAAGAATTTTCTAAACCGTTTATTGTAAGAGACGTTTATTCTTAAAAAGATAAAGAAAAGAAAGGAAAAAATGGGCAAGGGGAGAAATCAGGGTTGTAATAATAATAGAAAACTTGTCATTCTCATTGAATAGAAAATCGAGTAGGTTAGAAAATGAAACCTAGAAAAACGTTCGATGAATTTAACGATTTTCAGAAGACAGGAGAAGGTGTAGTGCCCAGTAGTAGAAAGAAGTAGTAGAAGAAGAAGAACATGAAGAAGAGGAAGAAAAAGAAGAAGAAGAAAAAGGAGAAGAAAAAGAAGAAGAAAAAGAAGAAGAAAAAGAAGAAGTAGAAGAAGAAGAAGTAGAAGAAGGAGTAGAAGAAGAGAAGAACTTTCCTGACGACCCAACGTATTCGCTGAGTCTTTGATTCGCGGTGATGTGGTATAACTAGAAACCTGCTCCCTCTGCAACTCAAACGACTTCGTTCTGAGAGAAAGAGAGAGATGAGGAGAGAGATCTCTCTCTCTTTCTCTTGCTTCTGGCCGAGGCAACCTGTTATTTCAGGATTGCGAATCGTTGGATGTTTTTGCGAGTCTCGCGGCCCACGGCACTATAAATATCGAAGAAGTCCCTTTTAACCGCGGTTGCTTCTTCAGCAACGTCGAACGTCATTGAAGTAGGGAAAGAAAGAAAGAAAGAAAGAAAAAAGTCGGGCCCTTCGTCTTCTTCCCAGAAAAGCGAGAAGGCGCCTCCTCTTCACGGCATCTGTCGCATGACGTCGTCTTCGACGGTGACCGCGACTACGACGACGACGACGACGACGACGACGACGCCGTGGACAACCAGAACGTGCAGCTCACGATTAGATAGGATCGCCACCACTTCCTCTCCAGTGACTTTTCTTCTCCTTCTTTCCGCAGAGTTTGCGTCTGTTGATGGAGAAAACAGGGACGTGCTTCTCTCATCTCCACCCTTTTCTCCCATGGGTCCCCGAGTCATGACGGACACCTTCGCCTTCAGAGAAAAGACGATGTTTTTGCTTAATTCTCTAGATTATCCGGTTTTTGAAATTTTTTCAACTTTTTAAATGCATCATCTTCACTTCCGGGCAAAACATTCAATTCTACTCACGTACCTTTAATTATCACAAATGTACTACGAATAATTGATGTATAATACATTACAAGTTCTATTCCGTTACAAATATTACCTCTATTAATTTCTATTGTGTTCATACAAACATACAAAATTCTATTCACGTCGAAAAAAACGATGACGGCAATTAGTCACTTTCGTAAGGTTAGCTGTGAAATCAAGGGTACCTACTCAACTCGTTTCGGTAACTAATCGCTTTAACAGTGAACTTGTCCTCGAAGAGCAAGACGATATAGAGACTACATTGGTATTCCAACAGTAACTTCTTGAGTAGCCCTGATTCTAGACGTAATGCATGGAATTCTCCTTTCGAACGGAGAGTCTCTCTATTCCTACGTACCGAATGCATTCCTGATTAGTTCTTGGTATATACACGAAAATTCCAAGAACGTAGACTTCCTATATAGATTTCCCCTCTTTAGTCTGTCGGATTCCTTAAATTCGTCTGAAACCACTTGCGTCGTTACCAATAAATGAAAGATACTTACACGGATATAAAGCATACATACACATTTTTGATGAATACCTTGCATAAATATTATTCATACACGCGTGTACTCTTTATTTACAAATTTTATTTTTAAAATAATATTTGTTCATTTTTATTTTTTAGTGTATAATTATATTTTTATTTATTTGTTCTATTTCTTTAAATAGAATAGAAACAATTTTTATTTAATTTATCCATTTCCTTTTCAGAAAATCTTTCCTATCGTCATAATATATTCTTGAATAAAATAAAGTAATTAAAAAAGTAATGAGCTAATTAGCTCACGATCGTCATTTAATCGCGATTTTTGCTGCAAACATCGAGCTAAAAAATTGATCATCATCTCTGTTATTCTGTACATATCCTGTCTGTCAGAATACAAGTCTCAGCAAGGAGATTAATCGGGTTTCTTTATCTTTTAAACGAACAACATATTACTCCTAGATAACATTTACTGATAAAACAATGAGGGATTAGTTTTTCTTTCTTATAAGCATTCTTATCAAGATTTTCTCATAAAATAGATTTTTTCTCCCGTCATATATATATAATGTATATGTACTCTTATGTAGGTATGCATTCGTACATATGTTTAGCTTTTTTTCGAACACAGGGCTTGTTCCAGTCATTAAAATTGATTTATTTAGTTCGTAGAATACATGGCGACAGGTTTTGAGGACGACATTGTCTTGCAGAAGAATCGTTGCTTGTAGTCGGTGTACAGCAAGCTCGAGACCGATGGCACGCGCTATAACGCGCTTCAAGAAGAAAGAAGAAAAGAGAGCAAAGTAAGAAAGAAGAGAGAAAGAGAGAGAAAACCGCTAGACCGGTGGGCCCCTATCTAACTAGTCCATCGTTTTCGAACGAACCGTTCGCTAGATTCCACGCAAGATCGCGTTTATCCTCTCCCCCTCCCCCTCCCCCTCCCCCTCTTCTCTTTATCCATCGCACGAGCAAGGCTACTCTGGCTACTCTGTCTAGTAGCTATAGCATTGACCATGGACGTCATTGGCTGCGGCTGTCTAAGTGCGAGTGCCTTGTAACTCGCACTTCCGGTACCGAGTCGCAGAGAACGAGTCGCTCCCACGGTCAAGGTCAACTCGGAGGCTCGAGGGGACGATAATAGCTCCCTCCGATATATCTCGCTTCTTCCTCTCTCTTTAGGTCATCGCCCTGTTTATCGTTCTGTATATCTTATGGGGTTTTTTTATTCAATTAATATGCCGTAATTTCCAAAATAATAATATGAATATGCTCTCTTAACACATCCGAGACCGTTAACGTAATCTTACGTCATATTTAAAGTTTGTAGTTCTGTTTAGATCATCGCTTTGTTTATTTTTCTGTGTATTTTATGATTTACCCAATCAATATTTTTGTTGTAATTTTCATAATAAGAATATACGAGTATGAATATTTTGTAACACACTCGAAACCGATAACATAGTTTTACGTCGTTTTATAGCCTATAGCTAAATGTTGGTAACGAAGTCCCACACTATTAAATATTTATTTTTAATTGTTTATTCTTATTATATTATGTTGTTAAACTTGTTGAAGTATAATATTATTTCTTAATTTAGTAGAATGAGTTTTATGTTTTTTAAATTATTATATGCGCTATTCTGTTAAACGTTCTGTTCTAATAACACCGATCGAATAACACTTGTTTAATATATAGAAATGGAAAAGATAAAAGACATTCATAAAATGAAAAATATAACTATTATATAATTTCTATGCGACGACTATTCGCTTCAACTGCAACACATCGACTGCATGCACGCCATACGGAGACTAAAACAACAAATAAAAGAAATTTAATCTTCCTATGTTGCGTGCGTTCTGGCTAAATATTTTTCTAGTAATATTAGGATGTCAGAGATAAAAAAAAAATAATCATTTAACCTCCTAGTAACACGATTAAATCTTCCTACACATATCCAATTCTCTCGGTAATAGCATGTCTTGTAAATTTAAGATAATATTTAAATGTGTCTTTATCGTAATTAATTTTTATTATTAGAAATAAATAATATGATAAGTCACAGAAAATGATAAATCATTAAATGATTACGCTTAAATGAAGTGCGATTTAATTTTATAGATAAAATTGAATCTCACGTAAAACGAGACAAGACGAGACAAGGTTACTTGCTTTTCTCGTAGCGAATTTACGTAGAACATCGAGTCGGCCTCGGAAACGTCCGCGTCTTGGAAAACGCGATCAATCTACGATCAGAATAAAAATGTTAAGAGTGCGGGAAGGAAGGAGTTAAAAACTGGAAGTGGAGCTAAAAATAGATGGACGGAAATAGCGATTAAATATAGCGAAGAGGAGTCGGAAATAGAAGCAAAAGAAGATTGAAGACGAGTATAAGGGCTAGTATGAGGACGAGGATGAGAACAAGGATGAGAACGAGAATGAAGACGATGGTAGGAACTAAAAGGGGATCTGATGCGAGAGAAGAAGATGAGAAACGTAGCCCGTTTGAGCTGGTGCATCGCGGCAACTTATCACATCGTTGCTCTCTTAGCTTTTATTCGCAAAATACTTCGCAACAGGATCGCCTCATTCGTTTTATTTTTCGTCTGTCGCACGCTATGGGATCATATAACCATGAGAGATGAATTGTATGAAGTTAGACATCGGACATCGCCGTTCCGACGGCGTGCCAAGCGAATATCCATCCCACTTTTCACCCCTTCTTTTCTTTCATTATACACGCCCTTTCGAAGAGACAGAGAAAGAGGAAGAAGAAGAAGAAGAGAATCCTAAAGAGGATCGAGTAGTACGTATACCTATGAGAAAACGATATTACCGAATTTTGAAATTTAATCCTATCGTCTTCAACATTCGTGTCAGTTGGAAACAGATTGAACATTTAAGAATGATGATCATAATATAAAAAATTAACGAAAAATTTGTTCTTTGTTTTTAGTACATTCCATGTCAAATCGATTTTCGGTAATTTTCCGTAATGCAGCCTATATGACTTTGTCATTTTATCAAGATTTGTGTTCATAACATCTTTCTTTAAGTGATAAATAATAAATTTAGTTTTTTGTAGAATAATGTGTTTAAATATTGACCAATTTCCTGTAAAACGTGAGACTGCCGGTGGTGCTAACAACCTTTAAATATTTTTTCCTTAGTAATGCGCATTGTTTCTATATTTTTTTTTTCATTCGTGGGAAAAATCACGCAGGAAAAGAAGTCCTTGCTTTTGTAATTAGGTAATTATCAGACCGTGGGTTTCTCGAGAATTTGATAATTTCCATTCGTTCGTTCAACGGTGCCTGCCTTTACCGTTTTTCGTACGTCAAATCGATGAATTTGTTGTGGTGGAATCAAGCAAGTAACGACGAGAAGAGACAATTGCAGAATAAGTTAAGAGACCGTGGAAGAAAACAATTGAGTATAGCCACTTACCGTCACAACACTTTCTATCTCAGTGCTCGATAAAGATTTAAAGGAAGAAACGAAGACACGCATAATCGAAGCTTCTTATCGAATGTTCATAGGAAAAAGAGAATAGGAAAAGTAAACTTTTCCTTTTATCGAGCATACGGTAACGAAGGATAATAAATGCCGGTAATGGGCCGATAATAAATGCCGGTAATGGGCCGATAATAAATGCCGGTAATGGGCCGATAATAAATGCCGGTAATGGGCCG
>NW_015148979.1:1877245-2000416 GCF_001465965.1 Polistes dominula | reverse complement strand
CTGTTTTTGCAATAAAAAATTAATTAAAATGAAAAAATAAAAATTCATTTATATAGTTTAAGACTCAATTTAACAAACCCAACAACTTTTAGATCGATATCTTTTATAGTTTTCTTGGAAAAAATTCGCGAAAATAGCCTTTTTTTTAGGTGCTCAGAGTAGAAGGCCCCCTTAATGCACGGTAGACGGATACGCAAAGCAAATAAATTGGAAATAGTGAGAGAAAAAGGAAGAACGAATAACGAGAGAAATAGAAGGCGTAGTTTTCAATTTTATCAACATTTAGGCTGATGTTCACGTACCCTTTTTGTGAAAAGAGTGGGAAAAGGAAGTAGAAAAAAAAAGAAAGAAAAAATAACAGGGTGACTTTATTGCAGGCCCTCTGATGCTTGAAAATTAACTTACGGTTTATTACATTTTTTACTTTTAGTCGACGCGCCTTTTATCTCCTTGAGATTTTGTGTGACTTGGAAAGAAATATTTTTCTTTCGTTCTGTCTGTCATACCTATTCAAAAGTAGTCAAACGTAGAAAAGTATACTGACGTACAGGAAGAGCACAGAACGTCTAAAAAAACGTAGGGACTCGAAAGAAAAGTCAAGATGGATGGAAATGGTTGTGAAAAATCATAGGAAAAAGATAGAGGGATGCGGAGAACTCCGTAGGATTATTAATGAAATTGCTCTTCGAATCAGGCGTTACACCGTTTTAACGGAAATGACGTTCGCAACAGCCACTCAACACCTTTTTACGCTATTTCATCGGCATCGCTCGCTAAGCATGGCGTTATAAATACTTCGGGAAGTTGCATTAGCAGCATGACTTATTATTATAACGTCCATTATCGGTATAATTAAGATTGACGGAGTCGTAACGTGCAATTTAATGTTTCACCGAGTCCTCGCGAGAGGATCGTAATTTCAATGGGATCACAACGACTAACTCGAAAAAATTTGACAAGGCTTTCTTTTACTTCACCGTGATTCGTTCGCGATGCCTCCTCCTCCTCCTCTAGAAAGAGGAGAAACAACATGAAAGGAAGAAAAGCGGTCGACAATAAGTGCAAAATAAGGAAACAACTCAATGGTTTACAGGTTTCGAAGACAATGTCAAGATTTTATTGCTCCGAGCACGAGCTCGACGCTTTTTTTATCATTTATTTTTTAACTGCTTACGTTAACAGTTCGATAATTATAAGCTTTGACATCAGTGATATAATAGGATGTCTTTAACGTTTTGAGATTTGCGATATAATTACCGTGAAAGATTTTATTTCAATCGATTTCTTTTAGATAATGTCTCTATCAAGTCTATGGACAACAACTTTTTCAACATTATGAATGGTATTTAATGATTTGTTTTTTTTAAACAAATCGTTTAACAAGAAAGAAGTTGTCGTATTAGTCGTACTAGGCATTTACCTGGCCTTCTTTTTACGATAGTTGTTCTTTTTATAATTCTACATAGGTACAGGTATTCCAATATATGCAAGTACCATATACAGTTATAATAACTTTCGCTCAATTATACACGAGACAAGATGAAAACCGTCTAGCCAGCACTAATAATCATACTCGAAAGTGTATTACCGTTTGGTTTGCTATTAAATAAATGATTAAAAAATATTTACAAAGATATTTAGTGATAATGTATTGTTGATCTTTGTTTACAGTGTATTCTATTTAAAAAGGGTCGCTTTAAATAATTCTTATAATTTTTAGTAATTTAAATTTTTAGGATGAAATTTGTACGATAAAAATGATTACATACTCGAATCATTCATGTTTCAAATTTTCGCATGAATAATGTAAAGGAATTATATAATATTATATAATCGCGTAAACATATACGCGTCAAGGAATTTACGAGAAAATGATTGGAATTTGATTGATCGAAACTATTAGCAAGTTTCATTATCAAAGTTAAATTTTTCCGTTTTAGAACTTGTCAGATTTCTAACTCTTTCTTTTTGAATTTTGCTTCGTTCGGCAAAGACGAGTTCCTTTTCAAAGGTGTTTCAGGCTCGACGACCATGACCGTTCACATCTGAGAAGAGGATCCTCTTCTCACGTTTAGTTATCCTCCCAACAGACGAAAGAGAAAAAAAAGGAAGAGAAGGTGGTGGAGGAGAGGAAGGAAGGAAAAGGGGAAAGAAAAAGAAAACGAGAAAGGAAGATCGCAATCGTGTTTCTGTCATGACAACGAATTTTAAGGGAGAACTCGCCAGTCGAAGAAGCCATTCCCGTTGAATTGACCACTGATTTAGGTATGTGATGTCACTCGAGTCTGTATTTCCGTTTTGAAAAAGGATACCATCTCTTTCTCTCTTTTTGCCCATTTACGATCTTTATTTTTTTTCTTTCTCGAGTTTCACGAACTCGTTTATGAGTCAATGTGCAGCGTGCGATCCATGACATAAGCTTAACTATTTATTTGTTTTTTTTTGTTTTTTTTTTTTCAAATATACAGATTCTTATAGATAATAGCGACAATCGATGATAATCTAATAATTTATACATCCTGCAGAATGCTGTTACAAAACTGAATATTCATTTAAACGTTTCAATTTATTATCGCATCTTTCCTTATATATATATATATTTTTTTTTATTTGTCATATATTATTATCGACGCGAATTTTTCTGAAATTTTTTACTCAGTAGAAAGAAGAAGCTCTTAACAAGAATAAAATAATTTTTTACGCTTGCATTCTTCTTGTCTTAAGAAACCACGTAAACGTTAGTAAAATGTAGCATCGTCGTAAGACCTTGACTTTGTCCGTAGCAGACAATGTCTTCGCTGTCTTTCCCTTCGTCGTTGATGAGAAGGACAACGAAAATGCCATGCGCTAGGAAAAAATAAACAACGAGAAAGGGACGACATCCGGTCCCGGAGCGCTCGCGTGTCATTCAACTCTGATTATCTCATAGAAAAAGAAACAACCATCTCTCTCGTATTTTCTCGCGCGAATCGTCTCTTTTAGTAATGATAACAACTAATTAACAACTTTAACGTAATAAGTTATACGCGAAGGAATATCTCAATCTCAACGTTATCTTTTGAAAAATTAATTTTCTTTTTTTTAATATATAATGATATATTGCAACGAGTAATGATATATTATATAATAACATCCTCGATAAATATGTTTCCCATTCGTTTCATTTTCCTACATTAATTTTACAACCTATCTAGGAAGAGATTTCAATTAATCATCAGATCATTCTCAGATAATATTCTAGATTGTTAAACATGTATATATATATCTCCATTTGTTGCGATTAGTCAATTAAAAGTTTATGCGAATGATTTGAACCACAAGAAAAATCATTTTTAATTCAAGAAACAAAAGATAAGTCAGACGCAAATTATAGATATGACTTAGAGAAAAAATGGAAGAGAAAAATATGTGGAAAGGTTAGAAGAATAAAGAAGCGAGACGAAAGGATGGATGAGTGAGAAAGTGAAAAGAATAACACACACAATGCACATGCACAGCTTATCGCAATATGTAGTAGTGTAATTTTTTCTTTCTCTTTCTATCCCTGACATTCCATCTCTCTCTTACGCTTAAGAAAAATAATAAAACTCAGCTCATCCTTTACTGTACTCTTTTTCTTTTTATTTCTGTATACCTCCTTTCTTTTTCATTTTATTTTCATTTCACTTTCGTTTCAACTCTCATTACAAAAATTTCACTTACAAAAAATATGATATTTATAATAAAAGTGCTTCGAAAATTTATAATTATCAAATTAAAAATATCTATTTTAATAAGACAGTTCTGCATTCCTTTTTTTGCCATAGTGCCTTAGCAATGATTAATATAATTGATTGATGGTGTAAGAAACGACGGCCTTGATGAAGGAAAAAAATTCAGTTATTTCGATGATGACATCCTTCGAAAAAGATTAAAAAATATCACATACGAACCTCTTGGATACATAATTATTTATTTTTTCTTCTCTTTTGTTACATCAAAATATTTAATAATAATTATAGGAATAAATATAATATCCATTCTTAGAAAATGGACATTTATGACAAAATAAACATTTTTATTTACTTATAAATATTGTATATTACTACATTAAACCATTGCGGGATACAGCAATAAAGAAATGATACAAAAGCGTTCCTTCATTTAATTTCAAATAACTAAAAATTATAAACATAGTATTTTCCATGAAATGTTCAGAAATGATTTAAAATTAAGAAAAGAATCAAACAAAAAATCTTAACAGTCGAAGCTTATTAGTGGTCCGTAAAGGTCTGGATTCGAATTTCGATTCTCACAACCCGAGGGTCCAGAATTTTTTGTGAATCTTAGATAATTCAGAAATGATGAACGATCGAAAATATACAAGTATTATCATAGATGAAATAAAAACGATTATCTCTGTCTTTCTTTTTTTTTTCTCTTTTCCTTACTCCTTCTTCGAGGAAACATTCGATAGAATTTTGTAGGGTTGAAAGGAAAGGCAACGTTCACGTAGCGGCAATCTTTGAAGATTGCCGGCTTTCATGGGTGCCAGACGGTCGAGAGTCATTAAACTAGCGAGAATCACATGGGTAGCTCTTATTTTGCCGAAAAAGGAGAACGCCCCGTCTGTTTTGCGTTATGATCCTTCCATGAATATCGTCGGCATCCTGCTTTTCTCTTTCTTTCTCTATTTCTCTCTCTCTCTCTCTCTCTCTCTCTCCTTCTTATTTAGTCGTGTCCTTGATTCATCGTACCATCTTCGCCTTAGCACCCAGAGATAAGAATTAGAAATAAACGAGGCGTAAATTAAAAGGGACTTGTTAATTAATATCAGTTATTCTAACGAAATTAATTTTCGAGCTTAATCTCGGAAATTGTCTGATATAATTACAGTTTTTTGTTAATCACTTCCTTAAAGATAAATACTAAAATAATAATATAAAAACTATCATCATTTCATTCATTAATATACTCTTAATGAGTATTCGTCATATAAGTATAATAATACAAAGAAATATTGTGTTATAGAAGACTAACATTTGTTTTATCATATGCGTTGTCATATTTCTTATTAGACAGGCCAGTAAAATTGTTTTCATTTAGTGGTGTTTAAGCTTAAATTATTATTGAAAATTTATTTCCAATATAAAAATATAAACATTGATCGAGTGCTTGGATAATGAAATTGTTAAAAATTCTAAAAGTGGATTTATAATCACTTTGGCCCTTATGAGCGACCCAATTACCAATCTTGAAAATTACCAACTTTATTCGAAAGTGATATCCTTGAATTATAATTGGAAGAAAACGATGAGAAACTGTTGATGTTTTCAGCTTTTTCCCGTAATAAGCGAGCAACATTTCTAATTACTGTATGCGCTAAAATAATAGACAACAAAGGCTAATTAACCGAGATTTCTTTTCGATGCAAGAGAGATCGATCGGTTGCGAAGTTATGGGTGAATTTTCAACAAAGCAACGCATGCCTATTGTTTCCTTGCATACGATCTATGCTATCAAATTTCGAAGCTTGTTATCCGAAATAATGTAATCGTATACCTATGCAAATATATATACTTACGTACCTAGTTTTACTTACAAAATTTATCGACGAACATGAGTCAAAAATAAAATTATTATCTCTTTCATATTATTTTATCAATTAATTAGAAATTTTATTATGCGTATTACGCCTATGGCATATTGAGAAATATTAAATCTATATGCATTATACGATAATAGGAAAAATATACCGATAAAACAACATTTATTGTTATTAAATCAAAATACTTAATATTATATAATAATATTTGAAGACGTAATTTGACTACTATTCGTTCAATATTATGGACTAATGATGCAAGTTAATTGAAAAGAGATACAAATTAATTTGCAATATTTCACGCCAATGTTTTAAATTAATCTGATAAAGTTCAATCGAACTCCCTTGATAGAGGCCTTTCCATTCGACGATTAACGCATCTCTTTCTTTCTCCCTCTCTCTCTCCGTAGAAAATACGCTTAACATTAGATATTTTCTATCCTTTTCTATCGCTAGAAGAACCTGAGTCGTCATTTTCATCGTTGTCGTTGTCGTGCCAGGAGATTGAAGCAGGTAGCGGATCATCCTCCGTGAATAACGACGTCCTTGCCCGAGGCCATACGAGTATTTATAGACGATGATACCTCAGACTCATCTTGTTCCTTTCCTTTTTTCTACTCCTCATCCGTCGACGATACGTCGAGAACTTCCGCCTTTCTCGTCTTTCCTACCTTTCCTTCCAAACTCACATTTTCATTAATCGTAATTCTCTTTTTTGGTTTGTTATAATCCTGCAAATCATTAGATTCTTTTTTATTTTCACTAAATCTCGCGTGTTGTACACGAATAAATATTATTTGTCTTTTTCCTCAACAAATATCCTAGGGATCGTAAAAATCATTTGAACTTAGGTCACTTTCATTCGCGTGGAAAAAGAAAAGGAAACAAAGAAATATTATAGTTGTTGCGGTAATTTCGTGATTCATCATCATCGTACTAAAACTATACTCTCTGTTGAGCTTCAAGTTATTTCTTTCTTTTTCTTTTTTCTAACTAATATGTATATAATGACTACCTAATCACGATTGACTTCAATCCTAACGGATACTCCTTATATTAATTATACCTGTCGCTACTTGTGGTCTTTGTAATGCCTCGAGTTATTTGATTGTTACGGTTGATTATGTGTCTTTTTGCTACCGCAGATTGATTAAAGAATCAAATAAACAGTTTGTTTTTATTTTTTTAAATTGCTCAGTATAAATATTTAACCACGCGACTGGTAAATAAGAGAATTTTTTATTCGAGTCTATCTCATCGCTAATAAAAGATTCATAATCCACAGATTTAAAATATAGATATTTATTTTTTACAACTATTACAAGTACATCTATCTATATTTATTATATATATATATATATACATATCTTATGATACTTTTATTGAATAAATTTTATCAATAAAAACTTTAGTAAATTGAATTTCACACGATTAACTTGATGCTAAACAAGTGGTACTTACTTACACTACAAAGTGTGAAATGTTTGTTTCTTAATACGAAATTTTTTTTTATTTGCCGGAAGATAGCTGTGCACCTCTTGTAAAGTAACCATACAAGTACAACCTAACCGGCAAATAGCGTTAACCGTTTATGGATAGCTTTCCTGTGAAAATCTAATCCATATAATCATGTGATGAACGCAGGGTGCAGACCGTTATTATTTTTTATTTATAGATCGTTACTTAATTAAAGCGTTAGCCGGATGAATATAAAAACGTAAACATTAATTCTTCTAGTCGAGAAGGAGGAAAAAAATGCGAAAAGAACAATCTTTCAGTCATCATTGTGAGAACAATTTACAGTTTAAGATATTACATTTTATTCGTACGTTCAGATAAAAAGATACAATTCTTATAAATTGCAAATGCGTCAATATTTGCATATATTAATATACAGAATTGGTATTTACGTACATTCCGATTTCATAACGGATCATCTCTATTTGTTTTTTATTTAATTATTTAATCCTGTAAAAGATATTGCTACGAATTCTTGGGAGAAATATGTGTATGCGTATCGTTTGTTTGAATATTTATCATTTAATTATTATTATTATTATTATTTGAAAGACATACGAGGAGCAGCGTAGAAAAGATATGAATCGCAGTAATATATTAAAAAGAGACGAGAAAAAGATATAGCGGAAATAAGGGCCAATGACGTTGAAGAATCGAACATCATTCTTCTTCTTTTTTTTCCGTTTACCGATTTACCGAATCGAGATGGTCGATCCATTGACGGATACTCTTTCAAGAAGAGTAACGTGCTTGAGAAAGAAAAAGTGGTCTCTGGGCAAATCGATAAACACGTTCCGACTGTTCAAGCGAGAAGACATTGAAGGCGATCAAACGATTATGTCGTTTACAGTTTCAGTTCATGCTTTTAAACTTTCTGCTTATTTATTTCGATCATCTCAAATTGGTAGTATTATTTGTATTTCGATAAATTTCATATTTCGTTATTGAAATTAATTAACTTCTTGAGTACTGAATTATTTGAAGATTTTTATACATATATAATGGATTTAATTTGTTACTATATAGATTAATCTGTAAAAGTAATACATTTTATTTGGAATATATTTATGTCGATAATGTAAATATATTTTTGCAACAACATTTCAATTACAAAATATAAATAAATATATCAATGAAACAAAATAGAAATATTTATATATTTTATATATTTATATAAGCTTCTTAAATTCAGATGACGAGTCTGACTCGTCCACCGTAATTTCGCCCAAGTAAACAGATGACGAGTCTCATTTGTCAAATGTACCAAAAGGGTTAAAACGAATTTCTTCCAAACAAAAAAATATCACATTAGATTAAATAAAATTAGATTTATTCGTTAAAAGTTGGTATTCCTAATAACCAAGTTATAACACTCGCGTGGGTGATTATATTCTTTCTTTCTTTCTCTCTTTCATACTTTAATATAACGCAGTAAAGTTTAACTACACCTTGCTAAGAAAAAGAAGAAAAAAAAGAAGGGGAAAGAGAAAATACTTCCATGTGAATGACGGTTACAGCTGTTTGCACGAAAATACTTTTCTATGCTCTTCATATCTATTATACAATAGTAACGTTATGGAAAGCAAAGATAGAAAAAGTGAGAAAGAGAAAAAGAGAGTGAGGGAGAGTGAGAAACAGAGGGAAAGAAAAAGAGAAGGTCAACGATCGTTTGAGTTCTTGAGGAGCCCAATATTGTTCTGTCTATTGACCCGTGCCTTCCTCCCATTTTTCGTCCAATACTTAAGACACAACATAGTATGTATATATATATGCTTACATGTGTCCATTCTCATCTTCGAACATAAGAGAAAAAAAAAAGAGCAGTCCCGGTACAGTTGCGTAATCGTTTCAATACTGGATTTCCATAGGCAAACGAATTCCACGAATGCCTCCCCATTACTTCTGTTTGCCTTTTAGTCGATTCTTTGAAAACGAGTTTCGAGTCGAAGCTCTTTCTCTCCTTTCACTAGCTTGTTTTGATTTTCGCTAGTCATCGAAGTTTTCCACGTTGGTCTTTGATAAACATACATCATGGAACATTGTAGTTCGTGGAAAAGATAATAAAATGTAAAAAAAAACAATACATGTTAGACATATTTTTATATAGTTAACGTTACTTTTTTATTTTACTTTTCCTTACAAATTTTGTTCAAAAGTACATAAAATCTAAATTACATCAGAATGAAATAATTTCGATATGTAATAATATGGAAATTTATAATTACTTTCAAGAACTATATCGCGATATATAAGAGCTAAATAAAGTTCGATGAAATTGCTTTCGTCCTTTCGTTCATTGGGTTTATAGCATCCTTTGAAAAATGTCTATGATTTCTTCTTGCGTTTTACTAAAGGAAGTAATCGGGTAAGAATTCCTTTGAAAGAGCATCGAGTGGACGGTTATTTAAACGATGTCGAGTTCCAGACGGGAAACGAAGCTCTTTCGTGAATGCACGCTCAGAAGGTGTGGATGGGAGGAAACATGAAAGGTCGACGACGTCATTCAGGAACCGTTAAACGACGATGCTTCTTCTGAGCAACGGATCGAGTTTCGAGAATTCCTTTTTCGTGACGACTCGCGCCATTTTACACATTTTGTCTTTTTACACTGAATTTTTATAATTCTATAAAATTTAATAGATCTATTTCTCTTTTCAATTCGTCAAATTCTCATGTTTCTCCTTTCTTATCTTTTATTGTCAAAGCTTAATACATGAGATCATTTGATTAGCAAATTATTACAGTAATAACAAAAATAATAACTTTATAACTTATTGTTAGATACTTCGAATAAAATTACTATATATAAACATGAGTTCAAAATTATAATATATGTTATATGTATACTAAGATGCTCCGACCACGCGTTGCTGTGAATTTATTATAAAATGTTGATTTAATATAATTCTAAACTATTCAGTAAATTATAATAACACACAAAATAATATTAAGATTAGAATGGAATACATAAAATAATAATACACGAAAAAATATAAAAAGCAAAGTAAGTTATGTCATATGTAAATCTGAAAAAAATGTATGACGTAAATATATCTAAATAATTGAATTATGATACAGCGCTATCTACTGAAAACTTAAAGTTTCTAGATAACCTTTAAATAACAAATCCTTAAATTAACAATAAAAAATAAAAATAATCGCAATAAAAACTATCCTATGTGCTAAGTTGAAAAAAATCACACGAAATAAAAGAAATTTCATTAAGATCGGTTCAGGAGTTTCGAAGTTCATTGGAAACTAACAATGTGACACTGAATTTAGGGATAATTTATGTTATAGAAATACCTAATTCCCTCTTAGATGTTGAAAAAGTCGACTTTTTTTCTCCTTTAAAGAGGATTTTTCTTTTCACGAAGGATATCTTGGAAGTGAAGGAAGCATCAGCAGTATCTACTTCCTCTCACCCATGGGAGTACGCAGAGAGAGAAAGAGAAAGAAAGAAAAAGAGAGAGAGAGAGAGAGAATTGTCAAGGAGATCAAAAGAACCCTCGCGTCGTGCATCATGACGCATGCAGAGACACATGAAGAGAAGGAAAAAGTTACTAATCTTTCTTTTTCTAGTTACAGTCTTGAACGTTGTACTTGATCACAAAAATGGTGATTACTATAATTGTAATTTTTTTCCCAAAGATTATATATGGTCCTTTTATTAGTTCGTGCTCTATTTTCGACTATTTCGAGATAATACTTTGAATTTTTTTTATAAATAAAGCAAAAATCGTGATTTTACATCTCGAGTAAATTTGTAAATCTATAAAGGACATTGGCGTCATTTAATATCACGATATTCATTTTTCACTAATTTAATGAAACTCGAGATTATTTAAATAATACAGACAACGTAAAACCAATATTTCAAGTAGAAATAATATATCGAGTCAGCTGAAAAGTTTTTGTTGATTTTGAGAACAGAATGTGAGAGTATTCATATATTAAAAACATTAATTCAATGTACATTTAATATATAATTAGTACGAATTTTTTGGTTAGGTTGTAAAATTAAAATTACTGTTTAGTGAGGAGATAAACGTTGTTAATATCATTTGTAATGCTATTAAAGTAACGATTTTAAATAAATTCTTTTTTTATTCGATGACTTTCGAAGATTCTCTTGTTCATAATCCTGCAGTTGGTAGCCAAATAATCCGAGAATTTCCATTCTCAAAATAAATCGATGATGGAGCTTGGGAAGGTTTAACGATCAGGTTAATTCGGGCATTAGATTTCAAAAGGAGAACACGATATTTGTCAGTAAATTTGGTAAAACGGTTATTATTGCAATTTCAACCGATCAAGATTCAAGTCGAAGATGGCACTTTCGGTACGGCGGATTCGTTAGTTTTCACGATCGCTCGTTTGTTGCATGGAAACGGTGGATTTCGTAAAAGTCTGAGATCCTCTGTAGTTTCAACAATTTTTGTATACATATATATATACATATATATCTTACAATTTATTTTATTCAAGAGACCGAGTCCTCGAGAGGGACCAGTTATCTCCGAATGTAGAATCAAAGAGCGACCATACGAATGTAAACTGCAGTTTAAATGGCGATTCAACCCGATGGTTAAAAAATATGTTCTCTCTTTTCGAGAAAGAGAAAGAAAAGTAAGAAAAGAAGTGACTAATTCTTTTTTTTTGTGTGGGAATTGTAGCTATAACGCGTAAGTAAGTAGTGAGAGTACTGGAGAGCTTTGTTCTTTTCTTTCCTTCTTGTTTTTTATTCTTTTTTTAAATAATGTTAAATCGTTAGTAGAATCTTAAGAGAAATAAGGTTGGATACTTGCATTAAGAAATAACAAAAGTGGCTTCGTTTGTTAATTTTTCTGTTTGGAAGGAACATTTGTAAATAACTCATTATTATTCCTACGTTTGGAAGAAAAAAATATAAAGAGATAGATAAATTGATTGATAAAGAGGGAAAGAGAAAAAGAGAGAGAGAGAGAGAGAGAGAAAACAAAATAAAAACAAAGCAATTGGATGCATTGGTCCATAGGAAGTTACGTCGACTCGACGATACTTTTCTATTTTACCGTTTAGTCGAGCGATTCCGCGCATAACTGGTTCAAGTGTTGCGTGTTTGCGCCTACGCAAAACAAAACTCGTTTCCTCGTTCAGCACCACTAGTACAAGAACATGAAAGAACTAAAAAGGAAGCGAAGGTAAATTGGCGACCACATCTTGCATTTTACCATAAGATCAAACGTATGAGGAAACGATGTATATACATATGTACTCGCTTAGTTACGTACACGGAGGAAGAGAGGGAGCCATATAATTTGAAAACTTAAATCGATTCGTGAGCGAGTCGATTAATTGAAGAGCTTCCATTAATTCCACGATAGGATGAAAGCAAGAAAAAAAGAGAGACAGGGAGAGAGAGAGAGAGAGAGAGAGATATAGGGGGAGAGAGAGAGAGAAAAAGAGTGGTACAAAGATATTCTTCGTCTCTCGGAGATGCGCGTAGTTATTTCAAAATTACGAGACTTCACCAGTTGATAATATATCTTATTGTAGTTGCACTAAAAGGGTTAATTATCACGAGATTCTTATACTCAACGGTTTTCCGAATCCTCTATCGTCGTTCCACCCGCGGCTTGTATATTTTTCCTTATTCTCTTTCTCTACTTTCTATGGGAAGCAAGCTACGTATAGGTACGTAGGAAGTTCGTTGTTACATTGTCGGCGAATTCTCAACTTAATTGGAAGCTCGATTCGCGAACGGTGTGTCTCTGCAATTCCGTAAATTCATCGGGCGTCTTGAAGAGACCGCGCGAGAGAGAGAGAGAGAGATAGAAAGGGCAACTGTAGGATACCAATGGAACGCGGCTGATCATGCACAGGGAAAAAGAGCGTAGTAGACATGAGGACGAACCGACGTAGCCAACGTAGTCGACGTAGTCGACGTGAGCCTCGATGTACGGCCAATGTCGAACGAAAGGAATGCACAGCACCGAAGCAGGGCTTTGGACCTACTAACTATACAGTAGTCCCGCATGCGTTGTCCCGCGAAGATCGAAGGAATTTAATGCAATCTAATGGTTATGGCTTTGAAGTTAAAGATAGGAGGAAGGCGAGAGAGAGAAAGAGAGAGATAGCCTATACTCGATTCGTTTAAAAGACTAATACTGTAAGCTGTTATTTGAACGCAACTATACCGTTATATGTGACCCAAACTGGATCGATCTTTCCTACATCTATCTTTTCTATGACTAGAAAAATTGAAATAAACTAGTTCGACTTTGTTTGAGATTTTAACAACGATTTTAATGTTGCTTGGTTTTATCTTTTTTTTTTCTGATGATTTCGATTAATAATTTTTTTAGACATTAATATTATTTATAAAGTGTTTTATTAAATTCACAAAAATAATGAATTAAAGTAAAAAATTCTGTAAGTTAAAAATTCTAATTCTATTAGTATAGTATCTTTTTCGATCGTTTTCTACATTCTCAGGCACAATTATATTATCAACTCGGTTGATCAG
Organism: Polistes dominula; assembly: GCF_001465965.1. Next base: position 1,986,806 of record NW_015148979.1, on the reverse strand, counting down.
GACGGTATTTTGAGACTCCTATCAAAGATACGGAGCACGATTGTCATCAAGATCGCGAACTAACAGAAAGTGGGCGCCTTTCGATTCCTGGCTGTCTGCCAGTTAAATCGCGATCCCACAGCTGAGGACTTCCAGGAGATGTGTCACTTGAAAGAAGTCACTACTATCGATCCCTCGAAGTAGTATGCTGCGATAGCACTGAACGAGTATGTGCAAATATGTGGGAGAATATATATTGCAAGTATTTAGCGCCACATTGACGCATGCAAGTCGATAAGTGCGTCGTGGTCACGATTTCGAAACAACGCAGCCTTTGCCGTTCAAGAAAATAACTGTCCATTCTGTTCTTCCTGGTAACCCCCGATTCGGATAATAGATAAATCCTTTAACATTTTTTTTTCTCTTGTTTTTAACCTGTTCACGATTCAACCGATTTTCCACCACCAATGTTTCTCACCATTTTTTCATTCTTATTTTCTTTTTTATTTAATCGATCACGTAGATAAATTTAATCTTAACCTGTTAAACCCTACTAAATTTCAAAAACGAGCATTTCGTGTAACAATCAAAAATCATTGCTTAAACGTCTACAGGATTTTCAAAGATATGCCTATGAATTTTAACATAACTAATAATAACATTTTACCATAAACTATAATAAGTTACAGATCTAATTGTAAGATATTTTTATATTATATAAATTTAGATATTATATTGTAATGAAATTTGAGAAAATATGGAAAATTAAAAAGATTTAAAACATCTAATATCAGCCAGAGACAAACGTAAACTTGATTAATATGAAGTTTCGAGAAATTGTAAGGATTCTACGTCTTGTATCATTACATTTGTAAAAAAAAAAAAAATATACGTGTATCTTATCTCTCACTCTCTCTTTCTCTCCTCTCTTTATCTCTCGTTAATTTTCCTTTGTCTATTTATTCTAATCGAGCGTCGCAATCACGTATTTATTAAGTCTTGTATAAAACCGGACTTGAAATTCACATCAGTGAGAAAAGAGGGGAAAGGAGAGGGGGAGGGAGGGGGGATAGAAAGAAAGAGAAAAGATGCTTCTTCTCTTAGAGTGAGTCATCGAGTGTGTTCTTATCATCGTCATCTTGGTCGTCATTGTCCCAGTCCTTGCGCGTTGACCCGCTAACATGCGCTAATCTTTAATCTGCCTTATCTCTCAGTAAGTACAACGCTTTTACTCTCACTACGTAGAAGAAGGACGACGCAATCGTTTATAAATAATCACCGAATCGAACTAATCGTACGGGTACGTCACGTATATCTAGCGATCTTCTCGTCTTCAAGGAGGAAAGTTTCGATGTTTTTCTGTCTTGATGGTGGATGCCGATATCTCTCGATCAAAAACGAACATCTTCCTTTTCAACATACTAAACATTTTTTATTTATTTATTTATATATTTTTAAAATGCCAATTATCTTTCAAGGAAACGTAAAGATATACGTATCTCTTCGCGAATTCATTTATGATTATTAAAAAAGCAAGATTCATCTTGTGTTTTACGAAGCACGGAATATATCGAAGATGCGAAATATCTTCACGCAGTAATGTTAAAACACGTTATAAAGTGCGTTTTATACGCTTTTGCGAAGACTTTAAAGACGGCATAAAGAGGATCGTTTATTTTTCAAAGCAATTTTTCAATGTCAATGCTTTCGGCTTCGTCTTTCGTTATTTCTGTTTTTTTTTCTCTCCTTTCTCAACAGGTTAACGTCGGATTTACAGTGATTCCACAAGATTCTAATTATAATGATTAAAGTACTGCGGCACGTATCAATCGTGTGTAATGCAACAAGGCAAGTAGGACTTTAAATGGATATCGCTCTTACGGCAACCTCGATATATCAGTTGAAACACTTATAAACTGTGAGCTGTCAGATTGCAAGGATGACGTCTTGTAGCGAAAGCAAGTGTATCGGATTGATAGCAAAGCTCGAAGTTACACCCCTTGCCAGTTGGACTCGTCCTAGCTCGATAATTTCAGAGTTACATTTGACGTTGTCCTTGCAATGTTTCTAAGAGATTAGCAAATGGAAAACTAAAAGGATCAAAGAGTTGAACTGAAATATACATGTAAGAGTGTTTCTTGAAGAAATAAATATATACATTATACTACGCATAAAATTATTTTATATTATGTATTACAAAATATCTACTTTATATTTCCAATTTATATGTAAAAAAAAATCTAATATTTTACATTATATACTGTAAAGCAATTATTTATTATATTGAAATTTAAATACAAAGTCAGAACCGAAGAAAGTATTTTTATTTTTATCAAAACATCTTGTAGGTATACTTATAGCCTAATAGAAAAATCTAGATAAAAATGTAAAAGATGCCACAGGATAGAATCTAATCTTAGGGTGTCGTTGATGCAATTTTGTAAAAAAGTATTTCATATTTCTCGCGGCGTAGTCTTTCGCGAAGGCAGCTGTCGACGAAGGGAACAAGAAAAACGAGTTTCCTTCACGACGCTTTATCCTCGAGGACAAGCGGGCTCTATCTAGGCGATGCATCGTTCTCTATTTTAGTTAGGTTGAATATTTCGAAGAGCTCACATTAAAGAAAGTCAAGGATCGAGACATTATAGTGGTGGGTAGATTTCTCTATTTTTTTTTATTTCTTTCGATTCCCTTGTCTTTCATAGAGACGTAAAAAGGAATAGAAGGGCAAAAAAGAATAAATGAGAGAAGAACTTGAGATAAATTGAGAGTATGTAATACACGTAAGACGTATCACGGTATAATTGCGTTATCGTCCATTAATCACGTGACTTGCTCTTCGTACGTTCTCCTCTCTCTCTCTCTCTCTATCTTTTTCTTTCTGTTATTATACAGAGATTTTTTTTTTTAATATAAGCTATCTAAATATTTCCTCTATCCATGAAGATATGAAAAATATTTCATAAGAAATTGAAATGATTTAAAGCTTAACATTTTATTTATACTTTGAGATTATATTAAATTGTATTTCTATTACGAGATTGCTAAGGGTGACATATAAAGCCATTAGTACAACGACCGGAACCTATTTCCACCGTTAATCATTCGACGAAGTCAACTTGACGATTTACAATAGGTCGGACGTCTTTAATAAAATTATAACTTAAGATTTAACAGTAAGATGCTGATGAGAGTTGGGGGTATGTTAAAGGCTTACCGCATATGTAGCAATGTACTAACGCTAGGAACAAGCCTTGAGAGTAGATGCGGGGATCGTTCGTTGTCCTTTTGCTTTTGAGAATGACTCGGAGAAATGTGCTCGCGTAACAAGAAGATAGGATATAGGCCCATGGAGTAAAATAGAATAGCTGTTAGATATATGCTACGCAGAATACGAACCAACGTCAATAGATCAAGTCTGAATATCCTTCTTCCTAGGAGGAAATCTATTATTCTTCAAATTATATCGTCTTTCAAAGTTGTATATATAGGTAAATCTCCAATACAGTAAGTCTTTACGTTGATTATTTATAAGCGCTATAGATTTCATCGTACGGAAAACGTCAAAATATAGGTAGGTATTATCCTTGAACCTTAACGCAACGGGCCCGCCTTGCGTATGCCTCGAGATAATAATTCACGATATTATGGTAGTAAAAATGTTGGACAAAACGAAAAATAATTATCTTGTAGTAAAATGTTCGACATGACTTAGCAAAAAGGTTGAAGAAAATCGTGCAACGTTCGTAATCGACTCGCAAATTCACTGTTAAAGAGCTCGAAGATTTCTAAGAGACGATACTTTCGCGGAAGCTGTTAGTAGTTGAAGCTGTTCATGGAAGTTAAGTTGAAGGAGTCTCGTTGAACAACTTTTTATCGTTCATTATTAAGCACCACGTACGATGACGTCCGCTTATTAGAACGAAATTTGTTGCTCTTTATCCAAGGAAGCAGAGCAAACTCGTTCGTTCATCTTATTCGATAAGAGCTCATTATTAGTCGAAAGTATTTTTCAGCACGTGCCAATCGTACCGACCCAGACACCCATTTGCAAAGTGATACTTTTCATCCGTATACCCATCGACACTCTCTGACTATTCATGCATGAAGATTAACATCTACATTTACATTTGATTGAAGAAGAATCTATCGCATTCATCGAAACTAATCATAAACGATCTGTAGTAATGAAAAATAAAAAACATGAAAGAAAAAAAAAAGTGAAAAAGAAAGCGAGAATAATGTTTGTTTCTTTGCGTATCTCGTAAGTTAACAAATTCGTTTGTTTATTACACTTCTTATTTTTTATTTAATTATACCCCAAAATAAACAAAATTGACCTTTTGTTTTCATACAAATTTAACGGCACCAGCTTTCCTATTGTAAATTCCGATCATAGACGTCGAGTTCGATCGCTCTATATTTAGATGAGATAGGTGATGCATAAAGTGTCTAGCAGCATCGTAGAATGCAATCGGAGTTTATCGAACCATGACCGGCATCAGCTTATCCATCCTTACTTCTTCGTGTTTCTTTATTACCTTCCTCTTTCTCACTTTGGGTGGAGAATTTACAAAAGAACTTTCAATGATAGGATCCACACTACGCATCTAGAAGCGAGAACGTATCTTTGCTACCGGATATCTTCTTAGGAAGAAAAAAAGAAACAGGAAGATGTATCTTCCGATCGAGGTAAATCACGACATCGATGGGAATCATCGTTATTACGCGAAAATAAAGTCTACCTGGAACATCAAAGTGATTTAAAATGGAGGTAGTAATATATTACAACATATGTATGTAGATTACAAACGCCGAAGGAAGATTTCATGGTTCACAAAACAATCATATAGGGCAGGGGTGAGCAACCCGCTCAGATAAAAGTCAATTAAAAAGTTACTTGAGTGATTTTTTTTATAAAGAGTTGGATAGATAAATATATTATAATATCTTTATAGAATTTAGAAAAATGGATAATATTGCCACAAAGTAAATTGACCTGTTAAAGTAATCTTCGTTGTAATGCAGAAGCGTCTATAGGCGTTAATATTTCGAAATAGTCTATAATAAAGATTATTCGACACGGCTAAACAGGAAACCAGCAATAAGATAATAATTGTTACAGTCATCTTGATACACCTAAAAAATTTCTATTAATTTATTAACACTAGATTTACGAATTGAGCCAATTTGACTCATTGAACATTTGATTATTTTATATATTTATAAAATTTAAATACTATTTTTTGAAAACTTATTGGTTTTTAGTTACGTAATGAAATATACGTAAATATTAGTTCAATTCCTTTACTCAATCCTTTATTCAAACAATGTTATTACGTCATTAAAAAATAATGAACAAAACATCCGTAAATCTAGTGTTAATTTATCTTATCATCAATACAATAAAATAGTATTGCAATTTAATTATTTATCTAATCACCAGCAACTAATCCGTATAATACTCGAGATAAATGATCGGTGACGCGTTCTATTGACCAAGGATCGAAGAGGAAGAACTGATCGGTGGATATTGTACAGTGGAAGAAGCTGCCAGAGAAGCAGGACCGTTTGGAATCTCACGATGGGTGTAACGAAGCAGGATGAGATCTTTCTCTCTCTCTCTTTCTCTCTTTCTCTAACTCACTCTCTCTTTCTCTTCCTCTTTCTCTATATCGTGTGAGCATGAGATCAGCGTATCTTCCGTTAAAACGGCTCTCCGCGGGCTCCTTATCGAAGCCGGTTTACGAGCGACGTCCGAATCGAATTTTTGTGGATGCTGCTGCGATTGTAGGATCGTTGGATCACACGCGCCGGTTTAACCAGTTTCGATAAGATCTTTCCCATGCTAAATATACCGTCGATCTGGCTAAATTCGTATCGCGATTCGATGAATTAATTGCGTGGACAAGTAAACGCATTGCCGCTGGTCTTTCGTTGTAAAGAGGATTAAAATAAAAAGAAGATAATAAGAGAGAGAAAGGGGGAAAGAGAGAAAGAGAGAGAGAGAGAGAGAGAGAAATGGGGAAAGAGAGAAAGAGAGAGAGAAAGAAAGAAAAAGAAATGTTTAAAATGAGGAAAAAGAGAGAGAAAGGGAGAAAGAGAAAGAAGAAGAGCCGTTAGTGATAGTCTCGAACTCATAGGAGATGTACGAGAATGCAGCGTGCGCGTGAGTCTTCGTTGGTATAAGAAAACCACTCTTTTCTTTTTGCGCGACGTGTGCCGTTAGACGTCCCTGATTTGCTTGTTTTTCGTGTAGTGGTACACGCACACGCATATACGTACACACATAGAAACGAACTCTTTTCTTTCTGGTAATGATACGCGCCTCTCGATCGTTTATCCTTACCCTCCCTTAGCGTGTTTCTTTCTTAATGGGATTTTCTTATCACAACTTATCGGCCGGGTCATCGCTGTGCCTCGTTTCACTTGATTTCCGAGCAGGTGGTAGAACGACTCATTCCAATTGCATTAAATAGTTCGAGAGAGCAGGAATATTGATCGTGTTCCTTTCGACACGTTCACTTGTTGATCACTTTTATTTCACTCGATCATAAATTAAATATATTTTTGATCGTAAGATAAGAAAATGATCTATCTTAACGATTAAAGATTTCATTCATTTTTAAGAATAACATTTTTATATTTTCTATTTCTTCATATTTCTTTTTTTATCTTTTTAATAATTTTACTTAAAATATTTAAGGATAGTTGCTTCTGATTAATAGAATCATATTATATCTATGTGCGTTAAAACTAACGAATTGATCAAAAAGATCAGATCTCTAGATTATAGTTGTTACAAGAATTGTATTATGATTTACAAGATTATTACTAGATCAATGGATCCATAGATTGATACGATTGTATATAATTTGTTATAAATTTCGTCAGAATTAAACATTACGAGTACTGTATATTTCACTTAAAAGAGTAAGAAAATAATATTACAATGAAAATCGAGAGATAATCATAGATTTTCATTATTATATAATAGATATTAGTTCAAATAATTTGTATTCAAGTTCATATGGACTATCTCAAAATTTACGAGACATTTAGGTAACTAATAGTTATTAGCTCGGTTGGTATATATATTAGAAAAAGATGCGTGTTCAAGTAAATCGGTGATCGCACGATTAGTTTGTAAAAGCCCGTTAGACGAGTTTGAGGCTACTTTGGATACGGAAAAGGAGAAAATAGAAAATGTTACGAAGGACCCGTTATATACGTCCTCTTCAGACCATTACAGAAAAAGCATACTGTAAATGCTAAACTGCTAACATTAGGTAAACTTTTCGAGGCTGCATTTATTTCTCGCAATCATCTCGACATTCTGGCCATTGAACGGTGCATTCGATCGATCGACTCGATTCGTTACAATCTGGTTTGAAAGGAGAATGTAGAGATATACCAAGTATGAACATACACGTAGGACAGTAACTTCGTTGGTAATCGTCGTGAGGCATAACTTTAAAGAAGATGAGAATAATTGGCAACGGATGAACATGGATTTTAACGACAGGATCGTCGGAAGGAACGAGTGGCTTTTTCGGTTCGTTAACCGGATGGCGTAAGAAAGACGCAGTAGAGATCTATGGTGATAAGAGAGCTCTTGGATCAGGGGTTAGAGGTGTATGATGGAGATGTAGAAGAAGAAAAAGAAAAAGAGTAAACAAAGGCGAGTACTCTCACACGCGTGACAATGAACCTGGAAGCCCTTAGGTTAGCCTAACAGATTTCCTCAAGACACCGGCAGACACGAGCAAGACGTTTCACGCGAACGTGATCTTTTAATTATGCGAATCCCGTAGACGAACTGTCTCTCTATCACGCATCACGCTTTGCTTCTTCTCGCTTCAATTCCTTACTCTCGTGAAGTCATTATAGTAGCAGCCTATGCTTTTGCGGTAGAAAGGACGTAAACAAGGAGTCATGCTCGTACAGGCGACAAACGTCGTAATGCCGTCGGGACGCGTCGTCTATACAAGACAACGTGATTGCCAATTTATATTCGATTTTCAGAGAGCACCGAACTTCCTTGCCGACGCGTACTTACTACGTGCCTTGATTTTCTTCAATATACTCGATTACTCTTGAAGGATGCTGCACCTCTATACTCATCTGTTATTTTATAAAGAAAAGTTATAGTACATACTCATGGATAAATCTTATCTATCTGTTATAATATATATATATTATATACTTTGTCCTATTTTCCTATATCAATATAACATAAATTAAACATTTTTTTTCCGTTGAGATTCATGATTTTATTCATATGATGCGCAATAATTTACTAATTTAAATAATATATCACTTCACAAAACGAATTAACTATTATCAATACTTGTTGCACAATTTTAATTACTTTTTAAATTACCAATTAATCGTTCTCGAATAGATTAATCGGAACTCTAGTAACTGGGATTGTTCTCCAAAAGAGAACACGGCATTCTATTTCAGAGTCTCGGTTCAGACCGATTTCCTGACCAATACATTCAGCGTTTACTCTCCATTGTATTGGCGGGTCACATATAGCAATATGGTTATCATTTATCGACGATATAACAGTACTCTTGAGAAGACTGCTAGAATAGTCGCCGTAGTCATACTAGGTACACCTATATATGTAACTATGTATATATCTGCCTCCTTTCTCGATTCTATCGTCGCCATAGTGAGTAGTACCTGCTGATATTTTACTGTCAACCTATGCTTCCGAAGCGTTGTCCCAAGATCAGATTGCTTACCGACATCGACTACTGAGAATCAACGATGATATGAGGGAACCTCTCTCTTTCCACTTATTCCTATCATCTCTTCTCATCATCTGCTCCTTCCTATTTCTCGTTGAATCTTTCATCAAGAGTCACTCTATGGTATATCATTTCCTATAAAGCTGAACTGATCTTACTAGCAAATATTTTTTACTTGGTTTACGAAGAAAAACACGTTTTGTATTGATCACATACGACAATAATGTCGTACAGAAAGTGGTGGATTTCTACACAGGCAGTATAAAGGAGGAGATTATTTACTAAAGTATATAAAATTATGTTAAGCAAGGTAAAATGGTATAAGAGGATCGTTTTTAAAGTTGAAGTTATTTAATGTAGTAAATAATATACTAAATGATCTTGTAGAATATTAAATTATTTTCAAATATTTTTCATATACATAGTTTACTTTGTAATATCTTAATAACACACATATATCACATAATACTTATGTATTTATAATATATAGTGGGATACAGCATCTCCGTTTCACATAATTAAAAGGAAGTTGTAGAGAGATCAACCAAAGGGCTTTGGATAATGAACGTTTAATGGATTAAAGTATCTGCTCGGAAAACGGGAGCTTCAGGGTCAAATTCTCGCTAAAACTAACGATAGAACTAACTTTTTAAATAAATGTTGCAATAGTATTTAATATTCTAAAAATGGAAAAATATGACACTATCAAATATTGAAAAGTATTGTTTTCATTGAGCTTGAATTTAACCAAATTTTGTAAATGGCAATAAGCAAAGATTACTTGATCGATGAAGAAAATGGAAAAAAGCTTTTGTGGTTTTCTGTCTCGAGACGTAGACGGACGATCCCTTTACCTTAGATAATCCCTCCGGCGATCAGCCGTTATGACGTCTTAATGAGCACAGCTTATGAGTTAGGGTTATTATCGGTATACGCATATGATGCGATCTTACTTCTTGACTCCAGCCGTGTGCCGATCATTACCACGAGACTTGACTTGATTTACTATCCATTTTTAATAGTAAATATTCGTTTTCTGTCCTAATATGTTATTTAATACCAGGCTTGCATATAAAGCATATATTAATACTGAGAATTAATGTTTAATGTTAAGAGTATGTTCGGCCTTGAATACTCGAATACGGTCGTAGTAAATCTTTCTTGAAAAATATTAATCTAATAATTGGTTTTATTCGAAAACGATCATAGCTATTATACAAAATGGATTAATAAACTCAATACTTTCGTAAGAATTAAATCGATTTCAAGTAATATCGAAAATATTGTGTGTGCGTGTTTTTACGAGATAAGAAGATTATAGACAATTCAAATTTTTCTCATTGTCAGTTTTCTTTTGCTTATTGTTAGATATACTGTATAGACGACCTTCGTTTATAAAGTCAATTAATTTCATCACATCGCAAAAAGATTACGAATGGGTAAAAGAAGCTGCTCATTAAGATCATCGGACTTTCTGTCTTTTTCATTCATTCCTTTATTTCTGTTTGTCTTATTTTAACGACAACGCCAGAAGTAAGATGGTTTTCTCTCTGGTTGCTTAATGACTACTCCCAATTGCAGCCGGTATATTAAGAAGAAACTAAATGTACAAACAGCTCAAGTCCGTTGCTTAACAACAATGTCATTCTTTTATATTTCTCCCTCTGGCTTTCTCCCTTTCTCATTCAATCTCTTTTCCTTTGTCTTTGTCACTAATTTTTTCTAAAGTGTGAAAGAAGGGAGAGAATGAGAGAGAAAAGAGACAGCAAGAGCAGGTGGCAATGTGCGAGTTTCTTCTGCGAGACAAATGCGAGGGTCCACAGGAAATGACGTATTTCCTGTCCGCCTTATTCGATTCATTCTGCTACTACAACGTCCAACGCGTTCGGCTACATTTAATTCATGTAGTAGAGGGTATTATAATACATACATGTACATTTATTTCTCACTTCATAATTTATCGACTTTATCATTTTTATGATTTTTCTTCAAGTAGTTATATGCGTGTATGCGTATTTGTCTATATGTATATATGTACCTACGTGATTGAAAACCTAGAAACGGCAGAACATTTAAGAAAGCATGTGGGCCATGGTCCTTTCGACCAATGTTTGCCTCAAACATTGGAGATCCTCTTTATTATCTTATTTAATCACCACCTCTCTTTCACTTCTCCTTTTGTCGTTTCTCTATTTTTTTTATATTCTCAGCGTGAAACGAAAACGAGAGGAAGAAGAAAAAGAAGAATAAGTAAGAAACTGGAAATATATTTTGCGAAGATAAAAATTGGATGATGAATGGTCTAATTGGATGATAAACTCGATACTTTTTGTAAATACAGGAGTTGAATCAATAAGTTGTGTTGATTTTTTGATTAGTATATCAAGAATGGTATACAAATACAGAAAGGTACTTTTTATATTTTGTAGATTTTGAGTAACATAGGAGGTTTTATTAAACGATATGCAATCAGTCTTTTATCGTTAGTGAGAAAAATAAAAAGATAGGATTTAATCTAATGATAAGACGTTTATTATTTGTATATTATATATAGTACGAATAAAACCGAGCAGCCAGGTTCAATCTTTGGCTTATGGATTCCCAATTGTAGACAATATCGATCTAGATCAAGTGCAATGCTTAGAATGTGCGTGTATAATACGTTGCGTACTCTAGCAGAACGTAAACTGCTCTTTACGACCTGCCAAGACCTTGCTTCACCTCAATCATCCGGTTACCGGTAATTACGTTCGTCGATCGTCCGGAACCAATTACTTCGGCATTTCTTACCGATAATTCGATCGCCACGAGGAGAATCCGTGCACAGTGCGTGACCAATAACCGTAGGTACTAAAGTTACATTACAACTTTTGCGTTGTTGCTTTTCCTCGCCCATTCTCTCTTTCCACACCCACCCACCCCCCGTCTTTTTCTCAATCTCTTTTATTCTCAACAATCATATTTTTCGTCAATAAAACGAAAAGTCAGGGACGAAGACAAGAGAGCATGAATTTGCAATTTACCAAAGAACTTTCTTATCGCGTTTGAAAGGTTAAACGCGAATAGCGTCGAATGATGCTACAATGTTGAAGACCAGTTTAAACTTCTTTTCATCTCTTGGAGTACCACAATACTATCCTTTTACAGTTAAGGACGAAGGAGTTATTGTTCTCTTACTTGGAAGCTTTGACGAAGGCACGTCCTACGCGTGGATCTACTTTGTTCCATTCCGACGCTTCAACTTTTCCATCTCTTTCTTTCTTTCTTTCTCATCTTCCTAGAGCCTCTTCAATACCATGAGAGTCAGCAATACCAAAGAGCATTAGGTATGATAAAACGATTCTTTGCCTGCATACGAGACCGGATGCTTGAGCATAGGAATCTTTATTCATTTAATAGAAAAGAAAAAGAATTACGTAGATCCGTTACTGGGAAGTGCAAACGATTAATTCTCTGCTTTTGAATTTCACTTTCCTCTTGATATATACCCGTACAACGTTTCGTAGGAAAATGAAATTAATAAAGAGAGAAGTTGGTGGATTCATTGAAAGGTCGAAATGAAGTGTATATAACTATTGGCAAGAGAAGAATGGATAAGGTAAAGCAATGAAGAAAATAAGAGGAAAATGTGGCGCACGTGTAGGTAAGTAGGTATTTTGAAGGATAATGGGCCAACAGCGTGAGAATAGCCGGAGGACACGTGATCCTTTCGAAAGCTGCACGTTGCACCAATCTTTCCTAGATGATCCTGCTTAGAATCTCATAACTACTTTAAAGAGGGTCAATGACATTCGCACGAAACGCGGTGGCTATTTCAAGATTCGCTGACCTACGCTGATTTGCGGGAGTCGTAGTGTAGTAACGATCGAGGTGACCTTTGGTAATCACATTAAAGACTTCTTCGTCTTCTTTCAGGGTGAAAAGTCAAGACTCTAGTACTGGCCGACGACAGATAGTGCACCGTTAAACCGTTCTCAGATAATAAGTGATTATTACAGAGGGATCCTTCGATCTTCAAAGACCATTCACCTCTTCTTCAACTTTTCCTCTTTCGTTTCTACTCTATTCAACCTCTGAAAATGTAATCCTACTGATTGATACAAGCGATCATAACTTATATGATTCTGCTTGAAACTAATATGGAGAAAAGATTCCGCTTTTGTTTTGTTAACATAAAGGTATAGAATGTACATAATACTTACGTATAACTAAGTGAATTAAATTAGTTTTCTAAAATTATTTACAATTAAAACAAAAAAGCTGCATTTCCATTTATGATTTGCCAGAAAATTTTAAGAGATTATCTAGGAAATATTTTTAAAAACAGTGCGTATAAATTTGTCGAATTATCTCTATTTTCTATTCGTGTGTGTACGTGTGAAATAAGTTACTTTGATAAATATACGATACACATATTAAATTTTAATTAAAATCGCGTATTCATGATAAAAATGGTAATGTTGGAAGATAGAAAATTTCGAAATAAACGGGATTTAGCCCATGCTTCTAGGAAATTTTCGCATTTACAGCACAAATGTAGGTGCGCTCGCGCGCTTAGTGCATACTCGTGAGCTTCGAAAAGAAGAAGACGCATAAACGAGCGCAAGAAACACTCCAATGACTCGTAATCGTTATGGGAAGACAACGGGGACGTCCGTTATCTTTACGACTCGATCTTCGCGTGGTGGCGGCAGTGGATAGAAGTAGAGAAAAGGTGAAAAAGGTGGAAGAAGAGGGAGGGGTGCTTTGGATCGGTGAACGATAAGAGATAACGGAGTTGGGATTCGAAGCGAGCTCGAGCTTATCGAAGAGACGCTGCTCTGCAACGTGGCATCCCGGAAGAAAAGGACTTTACTTGGATTTAAAATTTCCATTTATTGCTCTTTCTCTTTCCCTTTTCCCCCTTTTGCCATTTTTTCCTGACAAATCTGCGTTTCCGAAGAAAAAATTATAAGGAAAGAGAACCTTTTTGCTGATTCACGGTCACGTTTCATTCGTTAAAAAGGAACATTCGTTTCTTTCGATTTTCTTTTTTGGTATATTGAAATTATCATATCTTACATCCTGATATATAAGGGGATGGAATCACCCGTTGCCTTAATGATGATCATTTTTTACTTCACTGATATGTTTCTATTAATGACAATCATTTCAACGATAACGTTTTCATCAATATTTATAATTAGTTCTATTGACAATATTTATATCCACTAGTATTTGCTTTATTATTATACGTTATATTTTCAGATGTGTTGCATCAGAATAATGCGTCAGGATTTCGTCGAAATTGATGTGTAAATATTATCGGTGAAATGATTGTCGATAAAGTATGATAAGTAACCCAAGGGGATACTTGATAGTCCGTGAGGATAAAGAGAGAGAGAAAATAAATGTAATATTAGATCGAAGGGTAGAAAAATTGAAGAAATATAATAACAACCTATTCTATAAAAATAAATAAAAATCTGATACGAAAATTGTATTGATTTTATTTCAAATAAATAAAAAAAAAAACATTTCTTTGTATCGCATTACATAAAAGTAATGTAAAATAACTAATAACAATAATATGAAATTAATTTGTATCTCATAAAAATAATTATGTTATCCATTTATTCATTTATTTGATAATCAAATATCATTGAGTACTCCAATTTGTTATCAGAAATAATAAAATAAAAATAAAATATGTAATATATTTCTTGAAATCAATCATTTCCAGAAGCAGTCGTTCTATATCTATTATTATCGATCGAAAGCTCACGTTCCTCTCGACTCACTCTCGACGTCCGTTCGAGAGCCAAAGCTTCAGCAGATAAATTCCTTTCATTTAACGCGTGCATTCGAGGCACGTACATATACGGCGTGTATCGATTTTTCCATGTGTACGTAAGTTTCCTGTATTGCATTCAAGAGAGAGAGAGAGAGAGAGAGAGAGAGAAAGAGAGAGAGAGATCCAGGACTGGATTCGTGGAAAATCGAGGCGTTCTCCAAGCTTCGATGGAAGGAGAGAAGAGGCAACGTCGACATCTCGCTCTCGAGAAATATGAGATTTATGCTGCATCCATCCAAGAGTGAAAGAAGGAAAAGAAAGGAACTCGAACTATTCGTTTCCCTTTTCACCGAACAATCAACATTCCTGATCATGAGAATAATTAGCAAGGAATTCCGAGATCATAGAAAAATTAAAGAGGGTTAGATGAGAGCTTTTGAATTTTTTATATTATTTTCTTTTTTTTTTTTTCTTATACTATTTTAATCCTATTAAAAAAGCCATTTGGATCTTGAAGTGAAGGTTGACATAAATAACGAGCGTAGAAATGACGTAGTAAGCCTTGAACGATTTTACAGCTTTCATGAAAAAAAAAAAAAAAACAAAAAAAAAATCTAAGATGAGATATAATAAATCGCTGGTACTAATGACATTAAGTGGTTTGATTTTTATTTTATTTTATTTTTTTTTTATATTACCTTTTCTTCATTTCTTCTTTTACTCGTAATAATAATCGTCGAAGAATATATTTCAACGCAAGACAATTTTGAGAGCAAAAGGAAATTGATAGATGGGAAAAAAAGAAAAACTAAAAACAATGAAATTTCATAAGTCTATAAAATGATCTCGCGCGTTTAAAAATAACAATTATTAAAAAGCAAATCTTGCGAGATACGAGATTATCAAAGATATCATGATTCCTCGATAAAATTTAACTTTCTTATCGATAACCTTTGGCTCGTGTTTTACTTATAGAAATTTATTTATATTATGTACCTACACGTCATATGATTTTACATTGCTTTGGTGAACCTCTATCGACCTTTTCCTTTTCCTTTTCGGTATCTTCTTTCTCGTTAGTCATCACTCATCGGTATGCGGGCTCGACGTCGTGCAGCTTTAGAATCGATCGAAGCTCAGAGTAGAAAAGTAAGGAAACTGAGAGGGTTGGGACGGGATAGCTTTTGGATATGCACTTGTGACTGTATCGGTGTGTCTGAGATAAAAAGAGAGAATGATTCGCAGTCTAGCAGAGTGTTTACTGTTCGGTTGGGTTGTAGATCGCCCCTATCTTTGATCTAGTCTCTCTTCTTCTGCGCTAGCCGAGAGGCTGAATGCAAAGAGAAATGAGCAAACGGTGAAGATCTTCGTGTCAACGTAGAGTAGCCGCCGCTACTCACTCGACAATTTACAAGCACCTAGCTGTTCATCCTTTATTGGTGTCATTCGCCTTACATAGATCGAAAATTTCAAGAAGACGAGAAAATCGACGGCCCTCCATTATGGGAGACACGCGAACTGTGACTAGGAGCGTAAAATACGAACGATGAAAAGAAGATTTTTTGTACCGATTTATACGAATTTCTTCGAGCCGTATTTGCTCTAGATCGAAATCAATAGTTCGATGTAAATTATGTCAATTGGTAATCATTTTCTTCATGGATTTTCATCGTTACACATATTTCAAACGTTTCGAAAGAAAAATTATTATTAAAAGGACGGTGAATAAAATTTTATTTTGTAGTTTATTGGAAATTAGAAGGTCTAGTTGTAATAGTATTTTGCTACTACTTGCATTATAGCGCTACTACATGCACTACAACTAGTTGCAGTAGTTATTAAAATTGTTCACGAGAAAGACAGGTAGATAACTAATCGATCAATCAATTGATCGATGATTATATAATAGTTTCTTTTCTCGAAGAAGGAAACGGTAATAATCGGAACGTAAAAGATCAATTCGCGGACTCTAAAAGATCCTTTTTCTTCGACACCTTCAGCATTCTCTCTTATCCGAATATCTACGTACGTAATAACGAGCGCTCTCGTCGAACACGCGGCATTATTCAACACACGGAACACCCACGGACGCGTGGGCGATCCGGACACCGTGCGAGATCCTCTCCTTTCTAAAAAGTCTTCTCTTTATCGGTCTTCGCTATTCAACTTGTCCGTCGTGTATCCTCGATGTTCTCGTCTTCCTTCTCTTCTTTCTCCTCTTTTTTTCTTCTTCCTCTTCTTCTACTTCTTCTTCTTCTTCTTCCTTTGACTTCGACAGACAGAGAAAAAGAATATCAGGACGAAACTGCTAGGTAGTCGGAACTCCGTTATGCACACTTCGCAAAGTGTACTTCGATCTTCATTCTTTGAAGGGGTGCCAAAGCTCGCGACTTCGGGTCAACAAACTTTTTCAACCACTTCCCAGAAGCTGCTCCGTTAGTATATAACTTTGAGTATAATACTCGTGAGTCTATCGATCTACCTAAGATGACGACTAATTTAAGCAAAGACGAGATCAAATAATTTATCTTCGATATTTTACTATCTGAAAGACGACACGTTCCTTCGAATTCGCTAAAAATTCAATGGTTCATCGTTCGCTGAGTGAACAGGGCTAACGGTACGCCTTATCATATACAAATAAACCTTGTCAACTCATACATTTTTTTTTTCCTAAAAACATGATCTAATAGATTATTTTTTGAAGAATCTAAATCTGTCTATCTTATACGAAATTTTCCTATATACTTTTTTCACTTATAAAGATATTTCTTAATTAATTATTATTATTATTTACTTAACGATTAACAAATTAAATAGAGAGAAATTTTAAAAAATGACAATATGACCTTTGACCTTACATTAATATTTCTCATAATTGTAAATTCATAAATATGATAAGATACCACCGATACTCGTTCTATGCATGTACGCATATAATACGCAGGTACATTGAAAATTTATAAAACACGGGTGGTCATTATGAGTCAAAGTGTTGCACGCTTGCGAAAAAATATTTAAAAAGCATAATCTTCGGGCAAGGGCGTAGTTTTACTCGTCGAGAATATATACGAGGCGCGGCGGGCGTCGTCAAAACGGGCGATACAAGCGTTATTAATCTCTCGCCATGATGGGACGAATTTAAAAGAAGGAGGGACGACGCTTCTTCTTCGATTCGAAAGTATCGCGTGAAGAAGAATAAGAAGATAGCGAACTGGCCCAGCTGGTGGTGGTGATGCTGATGTTAAAGATGATACTGATGATAAAGCTGATGCTGTTGCTGATGCTGATGTTGATGCTGATGCTGATGTTGATGTTGGTGCTGATGCTGGTGCTGATGCTGATGTTGATGCTGATGGTTACGATGCTGGTGTACTAGTGTGATGTGAGTACGAGAGACTCACTCTCGAATTCTTTATTCTTCGTCCGATGTAAATGTACTCGCTGTCCTCTTGCAATGCTCTTGCTAGAACTACGAAAGAAGAAGGATCACCGGTGATCGGCTGGTTAAACGCACGCATATATGTTTGTCTTTCGTGGAAGCGAATGGAGAAAGAGAAGCGGACATGTTATGGCGCATCGGTATGTAAGGCTAAGATCGCGTGCAGGACCATTCGAGCCTGGAGGTCCTGTCCGCTCTTGGTTGGACTTGCGCTGCATGCTCTGCTTCTTAACAGCGAGCGCGAACTCATCGCGCTAAGGAGAAGAAGAAAAAGAAGAAGAACAAGGACAAAAAGAAGATGGAGAAATTCTTTGGCAAATTGAATCTCCATGCCCCTCTTGGTTTTTTCCTCCTTGAGCACCCAGGGCTCGTCGACTCGATAACTACAAGAGACTCTTGGCACAGTAAGAAAGAGAGAGAAAGAAAGGGCTACTCTTGACTTAGAAACTTAAGACGTTCAATGTTTTACACGATTAGATAGTTACAAAGATCGCACTGAGTTTTCATCTCGTATAAACGATCTTCTCTGTTTTCATCAACATTATTTTCATTATATTTATTCTCTCTCACTCTCTTAACAAAATCGTACACTTTATTTACATCTTTAAAATCGGTTTTTACAGTACAATTAGAGAGTATTACTTTATTATTATTGTTTCTTTTTTTTTAGAAAATCGACTTCTTGTAGGTAATAATACACGATACATAAATTACATAAACTATATATTATGAAATTTTCAATGCAAATAGGCCTAGCTCTAATTCTAGGTTTGTCTATTTTTTTAAGTATTTGAAAGGAATTTTCTCTAGATGTTGGTTACGCTATATAATTTATTGATTTTTCGAATTCTTTAAAGACGAGACTGGACGGTCAAGATTGTTGTACATCTTAAATCGAGCGAAAGAAAAAGATAATAAAAAGAGAGGTATTTAATGGATCGATTTTACCTACGAAATCAAACGATCATTAATGGTAACCTTTCGTAGAGACGGTGTAATCCACTGGTGGTTCGTCATAACTTATTGCGTCGATGGAGTAACGATAATAGCACAAATATTTTATCGATTGTGAGGTATGATCGATAGAAAAAACGAGGAGAAGAAAATAAAGAATAAGAAGAAGAAGAAGTAGAAAAAAAAAGAAGAAAAAGGGTAAGCGTTGCTACATCGAATTGACCTTAACCCTTTCTTCGAATCTTATACACGTATAGGTACATATGATCAGCAATAAATCATTAGTCATGAGTCTACCTCCTTTGCCGATTAACTACGGATTCGTAAGAAATAATAAGGTAAATAACTGTACGTGTAAGCTTCATTGACATTAAACGTTCTATTTATAATTTTAAACGCATCGAAGAACTATGATCCATGGGTACACATAGTTACGTATAGATAGAAAGGAGAAAATAGATAATCGTTATATGTCTCCGTTTAATGGTTTCAATAAAGAATATCAACTATTTCGTAAAGATGATATAAACAAATTTTCGCAGAACAAGTGACTACGTCAGTTTTATTAATGACTTTTCACTCCAATCAACATAAAAATTTGATTTTTCTCTTTCGACTATACTTACTTAGATTTCTATGGACACGATTAGGTGAGTTTAAAAAAAAGATGAAAATAAAGAGAGAAGAAGAAAGAGAGAAAAGAAAGAAAAAAGGGGATACTTACGAGGAGAAAGAGAAAAGAGAAAACACAAGAAATCGCATGAGCAAGCTTTAATGCTCGTCTAAGTAAGCTAAATAACTTCCCCGCGTGTATTAGCGCACGAATAAACACACGTTACGTATATATCATACTTAGGCTATCATCAATACGTCATTCGTATGTGTATAGTAGATACTTAACGGATTACATGACGATTAATCGATTGGCAATCACTATGAAGAAGACCGATGCCCTCGAGTTAGCAAAAACGTTAGTAGAAATTTCGAATTGCTTATTTTAAAATTAAAAAATCGCCTTGAAAATAATTTGGCGTCTTCTATGATTTAGTGAAATTATTTAAAACGAACGTCCTTGGTTGCCTTTGGCAGTACAATCATTCGATTTTACCATTATTGATTTGCCTTTTTTTTTTTTATTACGTTTGTACGAGTTGATCTTCAATTCGCTGATATACGAGTTCGCTTTTAAATTTTCATGGACATCAAACGTAAAATTTACAATATGAGTCATGCAATCGATATAATCGAGCATCACCGATTTATGAAAAATCTTCGTCTTCCGACATTATTGCGTAGCCGTTGGTAAGATACAAAAAGAAGGCAAGTACCGTAACAATGAGCCTTGATGAGAAAAGTTCGTCGTCTGACGTCATCACTCGAGACTCTAAGTACCTTCGAGCGGTTATCCTGACACGGTTTTAGCTTGATTCATCGTCAACCGGGAACGTTATTTACCATCAGTAAACGATCGGATCTCTTCCGTCGTATTTCTACGCCATGCGATGTTTTATGAACTCACGAAAAGTCTTTATCTTCGGGCGAGAATGAAGAAAGATTTTTCGTCCTACTAAAAGAGATTATCTCAAGTGGATGCTACTTGTACGTTAAAAATGAAAGAAATCAAGTTTATTTCGACGATAAGTCATTTTATGCAGGTTTTTTTTTTTATTTTAGCGAAGTTGACTAAATCGTTCGAAACGATTAAACTTTTAAATTATTCTCATTCTTTCACGCGTCCGTGATTTTCTTTTTTTTTTTTTTTCTAATATAAGAAAGTTTCAGTCACCTGATATATAATTTCAACAACAACAAAAAAAAAACAAGGCGAATTAACGTGAAATAGGTTCGTCTGAGATGCTAAATAGCACTGTTTCTCGCAACTACTACTAAAAACAAGACAAAAAGAAGAGGAAAAAGAGCTAAAGTCGTGTTTTTTTAATTCTTTGATCAGAAGGTACGAAAGGGATCGTAGACATAGTTCCGGGTAGATCGAAGGGACGGCCCTGACATTTTGGCGAGTAGTGCTGCTAATGAGATTCCTTTATGCTAATCGCTCGCGTGCTCGCTCGAGTCCGCTCGTCTCATGAATTTTATCGCGAGCCTTCATCATTCTCTTCTTCGGCTTGGAACTGCGATTGAGTCGTCAGCACGAGCGAGTAAACGAGAAATATATATGTATATATATACATAAATGAGAAAGAAAGAGAGAGAGAGAGAGAGAGAGAGAGACGGAAAACGTGGAAAAGGGAAAAATTATGAAAGAAGTTAACGAAAAGAAAACGGAAAAGTAATAAGAATCAACGTAAAAAAGGTATCATAAAACTAAAAGTCAACATCTTTTGCTTACAACCCACGAACACGAAGATCCAGATTGTAAGAGTCGTGGAATATTAAGAGCGTGTACTACGTTTGATGTTACGATGATTTGCTACAACTAATTTTTCTGCAAGCTGCATCGCTTGTAAATAGAAGATCTCGCCTGAGCAAGGAAAAAACGTGCGAGTTCGGGCTGTCACAGAACTACATATCTGGCTAAGCATCATGCCATTATTAATTGAGTACGATAGTATGCTTAACGAGGCGTGCTGTTGATACTTGAAGTACTGTTAAACGGAAATAATCATGATTAACAAGTACTACTAACATTGTCTCGAAAAAAAAGAGAATCGAAACACTGATTTGATCCTTTTTTTACGTTAATATTATTTAATTATACATTTATGCGTTGATAACAAATTTGTTTTATTTTCAAAAAAGATCTATCGAAAAACTCGTTTCATTTAAATTAAAATATCGAGCAAATTTCTGAAAGCTAAACGAATGAATAATATAGATTATTTAAAGTAATTTTATTTAACTTTATTATTATTCTAGAAATTTTTCATCAATATAATGATTACGATCAAATGATAATTGATATATCTTTTTTACGATTACCAAAAATAAAGACGAAGTTTTGCTTTCGAAGAACTTGACCTTCAAGTAACGAGCTGCAGCAAGAAGGTGAGAGTCACGACCCGCCATGAGAAAATTAATTGATATACGATTTTATTCGTTTTTGCTCGATACTTGCATACGAAATAACATAAGAAAGAGAGAGAGAGAGAGAAATAGAGCTATGTTATAGAGGCTACCAAAAGAACGATATGATATTATCAGTAAATATATCATAACCAAGGAAAGTAACGTTCACTTCGACGAAAGAAACGATAAGAAGACGAGAAAAACTAAATGGTTAGAAGCAAAGAGAAAGAGAGAGAGAGTAGAGAGTAGTGTAAGAAAACTGCGGGAGGTCCTATCACCGCGAAACTCGGTATAATGTCCGTAACGAATGGCGAAGCTTTGTAACTGTTGTTGTAATAATAAAGTGATAGATGCTGCAATCGTCTTTACGCTCGATTAATATCGATTATACGCGATTAAGCGGCAGCAATTATCCTTTGGTAACAGTTCGTTTTGTTTATATGGGAATTCGTCCTTGCAAGGAGAAAAGACTTTGACGCAACGGAATACTTTTTATACACTTACACGCTACCACTTGTATAATAACGTCGACGTAAACCTTTCTATAAAACATAGAAAATCTTGTAGAATTATACAATAATTCGAAAATATCAAAACTAATTGATTGATTACTGATGCGATTCTAATTATAGAATTAATTTTATTAAATCATAATTTTATTATGAATACTGACTTATCTTTCTCATTTTTCAATTTAATTTAATACTGTCAAATTAATTATAAGATCCTTGTTTTTTTTTTTTTATTTGCTGGTACGTTAAAAGAAACAAGATTTGTGTTTGGTCAAAGATTCAAGGATTTATAAAAAAAAAAAAAAAGAGAGGTAAACTTGTAGGCTACTAATAGCAAAATTTGCATAATAAAAACGGACGAAATATAAGAGCCGTTTTTGTCTGATAGAATCATCGAAGTGATGACACAAGTTTATTTTTCGTTTTCATCGAATATTTCTGAGGGAAAGAAAAAAAGAAAAAAATTGTAAAAAGAAATCCCGGAAGTTAAAGAATCAACGATCGTTCGGTAATAGCAATTTTTCTTTACGCTCAAACCGTTCTTCATCGGTCTCGATCAGCAAGTAAACGCATTACCTTGGAGGAAGCGTATTTCACGTTGAAATTTGTACCCACGTGATCGATCGTTAAAAGCCAGGATAGTGCGTGTGTGTGCCTGAATAATGAGTCGTGTTGGAACACCTGTAACTGCGACACGAATGAGTTATATATGTACATGCATTTATGCCCGTGCATATGTATGTTTGGGTATTTATATGCGATCGTTTGATTTGCGTTCTCTGTCTGTCTGTCTATCTTTCTCTTTCTCTCTCTCTTTCTTTCTCCTAACCATGATCATCTATTTCCTCTGTCCGTTCGATTAAATCCAATGACACATCTCGCGAATAGATCGAAGACTCGCGCGTTCATCGATCACAAGCAATACAGTGATCTATCGATTTGTCCGTGGAGAACGAGCCATCGATAGAAAAGGCATCGCATGCTACGTTCTACGGAATGAAAATGTATCGTATGACTTTGTAAAATTACGAATGTGAGAAAAAATATACTTTTTGGCGTATTAGGTATGAAGAAAAAAAAAAACGAGGCTATAGGTAAAAATAAAAAAAAAATGTTCGTAGTGTATAATAACGCGCAGGTGTGTTCCAGATCGATCGATTGACTCTAATTATTTCTTTATTCGCTAAACCAATCATGTAGAAAAAGAAATGTCTTATTTAGCTCGAATTTTGTTTCCCATTTTTTGCCGTTTATAGAATACAGTGACACTTTGATTAATAGTTCATCAATGAATGAAATCGAAATGACTTTAACGAGTAAAACTATTTAGCTTGTGGTAATATTAATACGACATTCATGTCCAAAGAAGCTATATCTGACAACGTTTTCTGAAAAATTATCCTTTAAAGACATTTTCAACATCCGTCAGATTGATTCTATTAAATAGGAAATTCCGCGGAATCGCAAAATGTTTACAATATCATTATCTGTATTATTATTTTATTCGATCATTCTATCCCTAACTATTAATAAAATTCTTATTTTTCTATCAAAATGGATATCTCCAAGCTTTGTAAATTTTTATCGTTCTTTCATCTTTCTCTTCTTAAATCATTATCAGTTTTTCCTTAACAAAAGTGGAAAATTAGTGTGAAACGTATACCACGGTGATGCAATCATTAATTGCATCATTAATAAAGAAGAATCATTAGTGCGAACTATAATCATATGTAATGTATATATCAAAATTTAATTAGGATAAAACTAACACAAAAGTTTACCTACACGTTTTTATGGAAACGAAAATTAAAATATGCCCAATCATTATAAAAATGTTTCCACCTGTGGGTCGGACAGGCCAATAATTACAGTCGTATAACAAAATAATATCGTAAATAAGTATAATATCTACACGACATAGTATTATTTGAAAATTCCAAAAGTATAAACACTCTCATCGAGGTTAAAGTTTGCAATCGAGAAACGTCTAACGATCAGTATGATTTTTCAACGCATATAGATACGTGATATTTTATGCACAGATGTATAAGCAATTAAATTTGCATATGAGTGAGCTTCTCTCAACGATGTTACGATATTGGAATTTTTTAGGAAAAATTTATAATAACTTTAGCAAAGATAAAAGTACGTCTTTGTCCTGTCGTACGTATACGTCGCTCCTTCTGCAGAAGCTCTTTTCATAAATTTATGACGTTGACTATGCGAGTAGTATATAAAGTTTTAATGAAATTCTCGCGACTATCCGTGAGTATAGTCGGTATTCATTAACGAAGTCGCATCAATTTAATAAGTCTTTATGATCTTGTCCCTGAGAGATTATAATTATTTTTCACCTTTGAGACGATACGAAGACGATAGATCGAAGGTCTTTGGGGAAAATCAGTTAATACGAGTAGTATAACTCGTAAGCTTATAGATTTGAAAGAAATAAAATAAAAAAATTATTCGATATATAGCGTAGAGGTATATCATATTAAAATCATTTAAATGTCATTTGTACATTAAAAAAATCAAGGTTGTTTCTTCATTTTTTTTCAAATCTCGTTTTAAGAACCTATGTAAGTAAATGTAGTTAATAGTGAAACACTTAATTGTTATTTTGAAAAATCAACATTTAACATGTTACATTATTCACTTTTTATATATCATTATGTTAATTATTGCGAAACATACCGAACATTCCTATCTAAACATCGACAAATTTTTTTCCTCGATTGAAGAGTCTTATAAAAAGAAAAAGGTCAATGTTTGTACGAATAACCAGAGGGTGAATAAAATATGGATGAATTCATTTGATGGATATACCATATTGTTCTTCTACCTTTCCTCGTCTTTCTATCTATTTACCAATCTATCCATCTCCCTTTTTTCCCCGAAGGCCAACATTTACTCGAAATCTAAAGATCGGTAACGGCGGTTCTCGTCTGAGAATCTTCTGAGCAGATGTAGGGAGAATACAAGCTTAGCTACTGTCTACTGCAAAATCTCTGGCGTGTTGTAGGTTTTAAGGGTGAACGGGGGTCAACGTTGCGGGAGAATTTTTTCCTCTTTTCTCTGTCCCCTCATTCTCTTTATCTTTGAAAGAGAGAAGACAGGAAAAGGAAGAAGATCAGCGAGCGGCATCGGTTAGTTCAAATTGAGCTTAGAAGGAGGAAGAGGAAGAAGAGAATAAGGAGAATGAAAAGGGTAAGAGATAAAGCAAGAAAAAGAGAGAGAGAGAGAGAGAGAAGACGAGAAGAAGAGTGTAATGTGTTCGAGGACGAAGAAAAGCAAAGGCCAGTTTATACCAGCTGCTGCAACATGGCGTGGGCGACCTGTCCTCCCTTATACGTCCTACCATACCAACTAATTCATTACGTATAAACTTGGCCTCTAACTAACTAGCTGACACCGTACTCGACCTAACCATCGTCTTATATTTTTCTTTTTCCTTTTCCATTTATGTTTCCTCTCTTTTTATTTTTCTCGAGTTTACTGAGTCTTACGTGAACCATTTTTTAAATTTTTTCTCATCGTCAAAAACATCTTGTAATTGTCATTTCCTATTTTAAATATCTTTTTTTTTTTTTTTGACATTAATACTTTTTAGATAATAGAAAAATAAAATCAGCACAGAGTACTTGTCAGTTGGATTCTAACGTCCTATACAATTAGATTGCTTCTTCATTTACACTTTTTCCTTATTATCATTAATTTTTGTATTTCCTTTTGATTTTTTCTTTCTCGAGAAAAAGTTACCTCAGGATAGAGTTCGTTTTTGGTAACGTACCATGAAATCGAAGCTTGATAATACTCCCAAGTCGTTCCTTAGAGTGCCTCAGGCTTTTCAGGATAAGACTTGTGCAAATCGAAGCCAAGCGTGAAGAAAAAAAGGAAAAATAATAAACGTTTTTTCAATCTCGCTGGATGAAACGTACGGGTCGAGTTAAATCGCGCGTTCGGAGATGAGTTATCGATCGGTCTATTACCGAGGACAGGTTATTGTTCTATAGCGTGGACGAGAGAGGAGGAGCGGGAGAAAGGAAAGGGGGAGAGGAGGAGGAAGAGAGAGAAAGTCAGTCACTTCGACCTCTGCTGTGCAAGTGCAAACATGCGACGATGTTCTAAACGTCACGTGCCACGAGATCGTGCTCATCGAATTCGTCCTCGATGGACAAACAGCGACTCGTTTGCTATTCTTCTTCTATTTCTCATCCCTAGATTCTTCAGAAGATTCGTTTAACTGACACGTTTTACAAATTTAAAATCGAAAAATATCTTTAGAAATGAATTCAGTGAAAGTAAAATAGAACAACATTTATAAATTTTTCAAATGACTGTAATAAAAGGGAATAATGAATATTTTTAATTGAAAAGAAAAAGAAAAAAATCGTTATATCTCGTGATTGTTTTAATGGAAATAAGAAACGTGTATCTTATTCGAGTTACGGTAAAATATGTGCGTACCGTTTTGCGCAAGCAAAGAAATAGAGAGGGGGAGAGAGAATATTCCCGAGTTGTCGCTCGATGCTTAAGCGATGTGCCGACAGTGTCTCTAAGGACACAGAGAAACATTTCAGATTTTCGAGGTGGCTGCAGTTGTCGCCTGCAGTGTCGCGTCTCTGCTGCATCTTGGAATCCTTTAACGGTATATATCGTGAAGGGCAAAGGTGAGCGGACAGTGTGGAAGATGGAGGCCAAGGGAGGAAAGTAAGCTCGATCAACGGGTTCCGATCGTCCATGCCATAACAAGAAATTATTTTCTAGTTGATTAATGAAAAACTAATTTTATTAATGATAATAGAAAAGTGAGATAACGATGAAACGAGTTTAGTTTTATTTTTTGCTCAGTTACGACGATTAAAATGTTTCATTAACGCATTTCTGTTATCTTTAAATTACATTATTTTCTTTTATCTTTAATCCTTAAATTTGCATTTAACATTACAAAAGGTTTATTTAAGATATAATATATGTATTTCATCTTATATTTTCTTTCTTTTTCGTTTTCGATGATATCAGAAATGAAAAGATCAGCACATCTTAGGCACTGAAAACGACCACCGACGTTGAGTTGAAAGATATCTTCCTTGCTACACTTTTTTGTCCTATTCTACCGTCTTCTCTTCTTGTCCCTTTTCTTACTTCATGTTCTTCCCTCGGGCGGTAAATGATCGAAGTAGTCTTATCGAGAGCGAGTGCCATAGAAAAAGATAGAGATAGATAAAAAGAGAGAGAGAGAGAGAAAAAAAAAGTCTGGCCGGTCAACAGCCGTGAAATCCATTAATTGTGAATTCTCGCCACGAAGTTGCTGAGAGTCTGTTGAACCCTTCGACACATAGTCGTCTTCGTTCGCAGAAAATGTTGATGCGCTCATACAAGAATTTGCAGAATTTCTAAACACGCTTAGCTAGGTATGCTTGACACGAACGCGCTGATTTACGTAGACACGCGCGTCGTTCTAATTTCGGGTTGCGTCCATTACCGGATACAAGATGGGGAATTCATCGTTTATTGAAGTAAATCGACATTCCACAAGCGAGCCCTCGTGTCCACGAAAACGTTTAACTGTGAGAAAATACTATCGTCTATTCGTTCTAATCTTTCTTAGAATGTTAATCGCCATAAAAATAATTAGCATTCGATTTGGTCAATTTCATTTACAAAATTTACGCTTATCTTTTTTTTTATTTTTATACAAACTATTTATATGTTTTTGTTAAATATTTTCTCATCATAATAAATTTAACCAGTTATTTTTAAGTTTATAATTTACTGAATATCGTGAAAAATTGTCGATATAATCGAAATTAGTAAGATCTAAAAAAAAAAAAGGTATAGATTATAGAAGTAAAATCATGATCGGAGGGAAGACGATTAAAGGCGGCGCTTATAGAACATAAAATACAAGCACGTAAGCGTACATACTAGGAACTTGGAAAACGCCTAAAGCGATACCGGTTGCACGCAAATGTCTTGTACCTAGTAACCGGGTCATGTAACCGTCCCGATCCTCTACCTCTTGCTTTACTGCAAATTAATGGATCACGAAAATGAAATTACCGTAACAGCACGTTCGTCTTAACGTAACGCTCGAACGATAGGGGCCGTTTCACGACCCTGCAAGGATACCTTTCATCCGTGAGATCGTTCTACCTTGTAAGCAGTCCGAACTAGGTTTGAAGTTTGCACATAAATATTTGAATCCCTATCGCTTCAATTGTTTATTACGCAACGACAAGGTATACCTTGTGGAGAAGGTAAGGAAATACAAATGGCGACAAATTGCAACAAATGAAGACAAATGGCGAGACGCGAACAAATTCTATTGTGTTGCTTGTTCCTTTTTAGCAGGATTGTTTATTAACAAGAACAGGATCTTTATTTACGAGAGGCTTAGATTTTTTCAAACTTTGCACATTTGTAGTAGTCTATGAGAATATACATTGTACTTTGTAAAGAATTCAGATCTTCAACCGTTTGCGAAAATATAGGGGTAGAAATTTCACAAGAATTCTTATATTTATTTAATTCTTTTTTCTTCGGTAGAGTAGTAAATAGCGGCGCAATTTAGTGTTCCAAATGTCTCCGGATCGAATCTTCGACAAGGAAAATTTTCTTTTCCTTAATTTTTTTTTTCTTTTTCTATTTCTAATTTTCATTATTGTAAAGTACGTTTAATTTATTTTATTTTATTTTTCTAAAATGTGTTATATTAATTTTATAGGAAATATAAGTAAAAAAAAAGGTGCATTAGTATTAAAGAGCGTGTTAAGTTATAAATATAATTATTTTATTAAGAAATCAACATTATTACGCAAGTAATGTAATTAATAATTATAAATATATGTATAAATAATGTATCTGAGACAATACATGTTTTAGGATGATATTTTACTTACAACGATTGGACAAAACGAGAGCAACTAGCAAATAAAATAAGTTTGAAATAAATTTGAGCCTTTCGTAAATGGACCTGCTCTTGTAAGACCCTTGGCAGTAAACATTTGTGTTGTATATATCAAAATTATATTTAAGAAAGTTATGAACTTATAAAAACAATAGGTTATTGAAAGTTGGCATTATATTGCTAACTGCTAACAAACTAGCACGATTCATTTGGAAATTCGTTTAAGAGCCATTGATCGTAATAGAAAGAATACGTGACAAATCGTCGGAAAACATCTGCGAAAGAAGTTTTTTTTTTTTTTTTCATTTTTTTAAGAACACTCAGAAAAGACGTCTTTATATTACTTTCTCCGTGCTCACATATATACATTTAACACTTAGGTCGATTAACTTCTTCAAAGATGTCCAATGATTCAAGATCTTTATTTCTGCGTTGTACAACTGCAATTACGCGAACTACGACATGTCATTCTTAAAATAGTTTTGTTCTTTTTAATGTATTTCATTCTATACCTTGGCACATTTACCAGCGACTTTCTCGATATATTAGAAGAAAACGATAAGTAATCAGCAAGAAGACGGTAGAAATATTCTCGCTGTAAACAAAATGCCATTGGCGATAGATCATTAGACGATAATATACGTAAACGTCTCTTTCGTCGGTTAATAATTAAATTCTTTTTAGAGAAACGACCATACATGAAATACTCGTTGTAACGAGGAGAAAAATGAACATTCCACTGTTGAAGAAAAAACTATTCAATCGCGCCCATCTATTAACTTCCTGAATAACCGAGGAAGATTTTAGTTGGCTCAACGACCGATAATCGATCGTAATTCGATCGCAGGAAGATAAGCACTGCGAGCTTCGTAAAATGGCACGTTTCGCGCGAACCACCGTAATTAAGTCTTAAAGGAAAAACATTAATTATACGCGACAAAATAATTAATCTCCTCGTGGTTTAGATCATCTTCAGGAATTCACGAAGAATGGGAGAGAGATGAAACGCGATACTTGCTACCACTTACGCGGATTTCTTAACATTAGTCTCGCTGTTGGCGTAAAAACGAAGAGGAGATTGATTTATCGAATTTATTACTGCTTTTACCCATCGAAGTCCGTCATCGATGTACGGTGTAATATCTATATATAAAGAAATACACAGAAATATCTGCATTTTTTGCGCTTCTTTTTATCCACATCGAACGTTTGTATGCTTCGTTAAAAAAATATATATATATATTTTATATCCAGTGAGTAATAACGATTTTATTCTATTAGGATCGAAATGATAAAAAGCAATGATAGTTTAACATTTGCAAAGGATTGAACGCTAATTAATTGTAGAAAAGTGGAAATAATCAATCGTCGATACGGAATGATCGTAAAATCAATCTATTAAACTAAATGTGCAAAATGAGATACCAAAGAAAAAATACGATCGAGTAGTTTATAAAACTCTTTTAATTGTTTAAAGTTCACTAACCTGATCATATATTACGCTCGATTTGATATTGCTCAACGATTATTTACAGTTACATCTTTATTCTAGCAGTTAACCTACTTGCAAAACGAGTATGTCGTATTTGATCGCAAATAAAAAGACATTCCTGGTTTATTACTAGATTAACAGAAATCTCATCTTCTTTTCAACGTAATGGATAGCTATCATGTCGATAAATCAGAGTTTCGAATGTGTAACATCTTTATTATTACGATACTAACAATCAAGGTGTACATTTTTCGAATTAGAAAAGACGACACCGTTATTACAAATTATCGAAGCGAAAAAAAAATCACAAACGATCATTATTAATATAATCCTTATAAGTTTGACAAGGATTTAACAAATATGGCTTTCTCTCTTGTAATTCATTACTCTCAAAGTCTGTCGTAATTTGAAATTAAAAGTAAGAAAATATACGATCAATCGTCGTTTTACGAATATAAAACATTCATTTACATGCTGATCATTTGTAAGCACCTCACTGAAAGCAGATGTAACAATTAATTAATGTTTGCCAAGAATTCGAATCGAAAGTTTCACGACTCTTATAACATGGAAAACTGAATGAACCGCCACTATGCAAATGCGGATTGGGTAAAGTGCTATAAGGTGATAAATACAACCAATGAGCTGACTCATCTTGATGACTGGACGATTAATAGCGCGAAGTTGAGGCTCTGATGTAAATGTATCTCTCGCTTTCTTACACTACGGTTTGTGTGAAAGAGACAGAATGAGAAAAAAAGAAAGAGAAAAAGAAGAAGAAAAAAAAAAGAAAAAGAAAACAAAGATAATTAAAAAGTCGTTACGCAAAAAAAAAATATTTAACGTAGTCATTATGATGAAGGAAAAAAAGCGTTTGAATTGATGCAGATCGCTCCTCATTAAAATAAACGAATGTGCCACCTAAATATATTCTCCTTTGCCGTTCTCTTCGTCGAAGACACGTGCGAAAGTAGCAATTGTAATGATTACTCGTAATCGACGTTACGTTTTACGACACGCGCAACAAGAATATCCGAGTTGACTTTCTCTCTCTCTCTCTCTCTTTTTCTCATACACCCGACATTGACCCTGAAACATGTCGAGGGCTTTTATGGCTTTATTCGAAAAGATGCAGGTTATATCGTGTGAAAGATTCGATAAGATTCGGTTTACGAGAAGAGAAAGCCTACCAAAGAGGGGAGATAAAGTAAGAGGCGAGAGAGAGAGAGAAAAAAGAGAGAGAGAGAGAGTGAGAGAAAGATAGAGAAAGAAAGTATACTCCCACGGTGAAACTCGTGTGCTTCAGTAACATACAGGCAAAGATATATGTATGTATATGCATATAAAAAGAAAGAGAAAGAGAGAGAGAAAAAAGGTAAGGGAAGAAAAGAAGAATATCTCGTAAAGCCCAAGGGCTTTGCAAGAAAGGAAGGGCAGCTAAGGTCAAATACCCGAACGGTGGAGTCCGAAGTGCAATTTTGGTAATTTCGGAGCGAGCTCATGGTTATCGAACTTTCGCAAAAGGTGGTCCATGGATATGAGTACTTGATGTTTAGGAGATACATGTTTTGCCCAACCCTCTTTAATTTTTTTCTCCCTTTTCTCCTCTCTTTCTCTCTCTCTCTCTCTCTCTCTCTCTCTCTTTATTCTTTTTTCAAGCTGTTCGAGGCTTCCTTCTCGACGTTTAAAATCGATGGGCTGCGCGCCAGCTCGAAGATCGTTCTTGATGCCAAAGCATTTTTGCTTTTCTTTCTTTCTCTTTATTCACTCATCTATAAGAAAGAGAGAGAGAGAGAGAAGAGGGGTTCGTCAAAAAATTCTGCGGGCTCCGCACGATAAGAAAAACGACAACCGAAGGTGAATCGTATAATTTCCGAAGGAAGAGTCGAACAGTCGAGAATGGATAAAAGAGAGAGAGAGAGAGAGAGAGAGAGAGAGGAAAGGGCAGTCCGCTTCGCGAGAGACTAGAGCCGTTTAATACGCCGCGACGTGACTCATCGAAATATTGCGGCTATTAATTTCACCGATTGTATTGACTTCACTTTCATGTCGCGCAAATTCATGACCCGATGAGTCGATTGAATTCGAACTCCTCCCTTTAAAAGCACGAATTGTATATCGAATCTTCGTAGATTTGATCGAACCGACTGCTTCAAGTTTCCATGACTTTATCTAAACTTTGTCGAGATTTGTTCGATCAGTTTAGCATTCGTCGAATTTAAAGGAATGTCACATAGTGTTACGATTTAATGAGAACCAGCACGCGCTTGATATACTCTGTGGCATACAAGCTGAAACGTTCTTCAACAAGCGAAGGTAACATTTTCGAAAGTTCGTCACGTAGTTTCAAAGTTGAAATTATCATGAACAAAACAACTCTGCGAGTCAGGTAGATATAGCTTCGAAAGAAAGAAAGAGAGAGAGAGAGAGAGAAAGAGAGAGAAAGAGAGAGAGAAAGATAAAAAGAGCTTGCGAAGCACGAAGAAGGAAACGTTAAGATTGAAGTCAATTTCACCAAATATATTACCGTTATCATTTTGTAGTCTGTGAACATACCTTTAATGTACAATTCAGAAATTTTTCCCTGGATACTTCAAAGCTTTTAACTTCATCTTTATTTTAATTTAAAACTTTTAATAACGATTGCTTTTTTATTCACGAGCCATTTGTTCTTTTCATCGTCAATCGTGAGTGTAGTGTCATGATCGATCATTATAAAAAAAAAAAAAAAAAAAAACTTCAGCTTTTAGTACCTATGT
The DNA here is from genome assembly GCF_001465965.1 of Polistes dominula. The sequence continues at coordinate 1,953,202 of NW_015148979.1, read as the reverse complement.
TATTTCTCTTCAAATTGTCGTTATCGTTTGTCGGAATAAAAATCGACAATTTTGTCAAAATTTCTTCTTTTCTTTTTAAAAATGTTCCTACATAAATATTATAACATTGGTTTTGTTATAATAACATTTATTTCCATAAAATGTTAAAATATCGATTATTTATCTTTCGTCGAATAATTTGATACTAAAAAGCTGGCAAAGACATAAAATTTATTTCACACAAAGGTAATAGAAAGTATGTAGTATCATTACTAATACACGAAAGCAGGTACGTACGTGATTTATTATATCGGTTGGAAAATGGTTAATAGATAGTTGTTAAGTATAATGAGTTAGATTGTCCCCCCGTTGGTTCGGCAGACTTGGTGGTGGTAATGAAGAGACGAGCGTAAAATACTTTGGGCATGTAGTCTCTCTATTGAAAATACGAGAATTTTGTGCGACGATGTGTATTGGCTCGGACAATAATTGAATTTCATTGAGTGGGAGTTGCTGAGAGCATACCTCTCTCTCTCTCTCTCTCTCTCTCTCTCTCTTGTCCTTTTCCTCATCCTCTCCATTGTTGTTTGTAAGTTGAAACACGGTTACTCGCGTGATGTGTACTCCTCAGTGCACTTCAAATGCAATAACGAAGCGCTTTTCTCTTTCGGTAGGTGAAATTTCTTTTTTTCCTTTTTCACAGAAAGACAAGTTTGTCAGTTGCTAGTAAAACGGCGCAAGGCGAATAAGAGAGCTTTGTTTGTTCTTTTTGTTAGAAAATAAATTAATAAAATTATACGTCACGTATAATTAATTTTAGCAAATCGTATTATACGAAAATCAAAGATGAAAACCAACGAAATGATTTTTTAGAAGAAAAAGAAAGTAAAAAGGAAAGCGAAAGAGAGAGAGAGAATATGGTCGAAAGATGAAGACGAAAAAAACCGTTTGAACATTTCATTAACGAGTGCCCATCAAATTTGTAATAGCCGGTCCTGTCCTGCTGTGAGAAAAAAGAAAACAAACGCAAACTCCATAAGCTTCTTTTTTTCTCCTTCTTTTCGTGAATAGATTTTGAACGGAGAGAATTTTTGTCGGAGGTCAAAGAGCACTTTTTTCATTATCGAAGTAGAGATTTATCGTGCCGAACAATGTACGAGCACGTTTCTCTTTACCCTCTTCTTCATCTTTTCTCTTTCTTTTATTACTTTTTCCTTCTTCTTCTTTCTTCTTGGATGATTGCACCAGGCAAAAGACATGAACCAGTTTTCATACAAAAATGAGATACAAAAATATGATCGTTCTCATCGTGTGACTAATAAATGATCTTGAAATCCTATAGTTAAATTCCACATAAATGTTAAATTAAATGTTAAAAGGCACCTTTTCTTTACTTCTCAATGAGATTGCGTATCATTTTCGCGTTCACTTTATTAATATAATTATAGTTACTATCGTCAGTTCGCAGAACTTGTATTTATCCAAAAATCGGCAAGTAGTTTATTTCATAAAGAATTATCTTAATGAGAATATTGATGTAATTAGTAGCACGAATCAGTAACGACAGCATTACGCAGCAATAAACAATCATTTGCATGAAAATCGTGAATTCGTGAAAAATTCTATCGTCACGACTCAACCAACGTATGATATATGTATTTACCTTCTTTTACTATTACCGATTTAATACAAATTATTGCTAACGCGTGATCATTATGTTTTTTTTTTTTTAGATAATTATATATCATCTTCGATAATTAGTTAGCTATTTACTTACAATTGGATTGTAACGAAAAGTACATTCCTTTTCTATATTTAACAAATATATAATTTTATAGAAAAAGAAAGAAATTATTTCTTGTGCAACTTATTATTAGCAATTATAACAAAAGTATAATGATATATTTACTATTAAATAAGATGAGAAATTAAATTATTAATTAATTAATCAATACACTGATCGTCTCTCGATGTTTATTGGCTTTTCGTTCCGCACATCGTTTTATTTGATTGAAAACAGTTACGTGAACGTTCTTATTTCGATCGAAAGATAATCAAACGGTTACTCGTCATAGAATTTTAATCATAATCGTTCGCTTCGTGGACCGCAAGAAAAATGATGACCTATACTAACATTTCAATTAGTTTGCAATCATAATTAAATAATGTTCATTAAACGTATAACATATGATGAGGGTGATAGCTCTACTTTTTATATTTAACGGACCTGTATATCCAAATATTGTCATTGTTTTTTTTTTTTTCGAGAAATTTAGTCGTCGATGTTTTACAAGTAAAGCGACTAGACAACTTTCTATAATATTATGTAAATAAAAAAACTAGACACGCAATTTCTATTCGATTAAACATTAGAATGAGTTGATAAAATTATAAAATTACATCAATCTTATTTATGAGTAGATTGGTTTCTTTTCATTCAACGATCTTTCCCAAGTCGTTATTTCTAACTCTACGTTTAAATAATTAATTCTCTTCTGAGAATGAGAGAGATGAACATTTTTGATATTCATAGATTGAAAATCGAATATTGGTAGAGTAATATTGGGAATAGTAATTAGAATGATTCGTTTGTATATATGTTGTATATATATATATACTTATCGATCAAACCTTTCGAATATATTTTTCTTCGACGATTGCTTCTCTTTCACAAAATGGATACGTTGCTTGTCCGGATGTTGATCGAGTTTCGCCCTCTCGTCCCCATCCCTCCTTTCTACCCTTCATCTCTTTCTCAATCTGCTCTCGTGTGCGAGAGATAAATCGCGATTCATTTGGAGATCGATGCACGACTGGGTCGTCGAACCGGTGCTTGAAAGAGATGGGGAAGTAATTAAATTTTTGACGACGACGTGACGACGAGAAATCGAGAAATGTTTCAATTCAAGTATGTATATTGAAATGATGGAAGATGTAAAAGGAGAAGAAAAAATAAAAAGATGAGGGGGAGTATGAGGAGGAGGAGGAAGAAGAAGAAGAAGAAGAAGAGAAAGAGGAAGAAGAGGAAGAAGAGGAAGGAAATAAGAAAAAAGTATACATAATAAGCGAGTCCGTGGGAGAATCGAGATACCATAGTTGAGGTAACGAAGCTCTTTCACCGAAATTACAGTTATCCCGTTTAAAGGTTAACGACTTTTTCGTACGATCACGATAAACGCTGAGTCGTTTCTTTTATTTTTTATTTTTTTCTTTCCTTTTCGTTTCCGAACGAATTATTTATATCCAATTTTGTTTTTCGCACTTTCGACTTCTCTTTCCTATCATATTTCTAGATTCGAATCTTTCGAAATATTTGAGAAGCAATGTCGATGTCATAGAGACGAGCAATTTTTTATTTGTACAAAAGTGTTTTGATCCTAAGAATAAATCTCTGGAGATGTCAAATTTTATAATCCTCTTATTTAAATTGAATCAAAAGGAGTATCGAACTTAATATAAATATGTATGATAACTGTTGTTTTTTCATAGCTCATCCGGTCACTTCCTTTGAAACAACAGATCATCGAATACGTATCTCATTCGTGAGAAAATAAATATGTGATATCAACGTAAATGTCAACTCTCGAAGATTAACGAATAAAAACGAATTTTCGAATATTTCAGATATACATTTTAGGAGCATCATTATAAAAGCGAAGAATATATGAAAATATGCATCATGCGAAAGAAACTGTCGATGAACGTTGATGAGGAAAAAAGAAAAAGAAAGAAAACAAAAAGACAAAGTGTCAAGGACATTTACAATTATTATGAAATCACACAACGCCCACATATTTATTCACGGCCTTGGCGGTCATCTCTTAGCGAGAATTTCCGTCTTCTTCCGTCGCGGTCGATGTATTCTCTTTGCACAAGGTTAACGTCCAGTTAAATATCATGCGTGTTTGCCACTTCGTTTCTTGTCAATTACGCATTATCGAATTTAAAAAAAAAGAAAAAAAAACAGAGATAAAAAAAATTAGATAAATATCTATGTTTATTCATCAATATAAGATTATATATTATTGACATTAGAAATAAAAAGTAAAGAATAAAAAAGATATTGATATTTGTCATTGAAAGAAAAGTTGGAAGAAGACAATTTGATTTGAAAAGAAGACAAAACAAAGTAAAGCTTAAACTAGTTAAGGGAAAATATTGAAGAAACAAATACGACGAATAAAAAAGGAAAGTCAGTAGGTGGTTCTTAGAAAATAGGTACCAGCAGTCAAAATTGTTTGTTTCACAAGAAAATAATGCGAAACGTGACCGAATCCATTTACCGAATTTACAAATAATAATACTTGCGATGTTTTACGATTTACAAAACGCAACACGATAGTTACGAGATATGTAATTTAATATCGAGAGTATTTACTTCTTCTTCCCTTTCACGTCATCTAAAATATATTTATGTTTCATTCTAATGGAATAAGGAGTTTTATTTATTTTCACTAGGAGGAGACGACATTTCTATTTTTCTTTCCTTCATCTTTTTCTTTTTCTTCGAGCGGTTTCAACCCCCTTCCTAGTAAAGTCTGTTAATGGTGGACGAAGTCTTGACGATCGTCTCTTTCGAGCCGAGTTCTCTTCACCCTCGAACGCCATGGCAACCGTGTATATGGTTCCCCATATTGTATTCCAGACGAGCTTCCGTCTAGACGCACCATCACTAACGAGAGAGTCCAGTTTTATCGAAAGAGATTGAGCCACAAGTACGAGCGACTTTAACACTGTCGCCACGTACGTAAATCTGTGGATCGCGAGCGCGAGCGTGCGCGCGCGTACGTGATAGGAATTTAACGAAGGGAGGAGGGAGAATGATCGAAACGCTTAACGGACTAATGTAAGATCGACGAATTTGTCCATTTATATTATTTTTTTTTTTTTTTCACAGTCTACTACCTTTTTTTTTATACTCTTCGATATTTTATTATAACCCCGCGAATTTCATTAATTTTGTTTTGTCTTATTACAAAAAAAGAAATGAGTTCCAAATTTCTATAATTAAAATGTAGGTACCCTTTTAATTAACTTAAAAAGAGAAACAGGAGTTTATGCATAGGAAGAGATGGAAGGAAAAAGAGAATGAGGAAGAAGGAAGAAATAAAACAAAGACAATAAAAGAGAAGCCAAGAATGGCTGTACCCTCGTATTATAATGGCATAATATAACGCATTCGAGTGTGATGTATGGCGCAATTGGTTGCTCGATGAGGGAGCCAGTAAAGGGAGGAGAAAAACTGGCCCTCTTCGATCCCCCAAATAATTAATCGATGCATGTTCGAGCCTCTGCAGGGTTCGACAAGTAATGATAGGGCTCTGGACTCATTCATGCATGTATATGCATCTCTCTCTTTCTCTCTCTCTCTCTATATATATATATATATATCGCTTTCGATATATGTTGGATAAGAAAAACGACTTATACGTAAAAAATAAATACTTTGATAAAAAATGGTAGAACGGATATGAGTATGTTTAGTGAATTTTTTCCTGCTCTCTAAATTAACATTTTTATTTATGTTCTTTACATCGTAAAGAAATTAGTTAAGATTCCGCCATTAAGTATTTTTTGGGTTTTTTCGCATCCTTAAAATCTGTTTTAATCGTGGAATGTTGGGATGAAGTATCTTCTCTGGAACGTCCTTTGCTAAGGAATAAGTAAAAAATTCATAAAATAACCTAAAAATAGCAGGATTGAAGCAGCATCTTCGAATGGTTATGTATCGGAGTCGATCGTTCCGATGTATTTAATATTCTCTTGGCAATCCGCGTGAGGTATTTCGATAATTCGACGAAGACGTGTCGCCGATCGTGATCAGTGAGCGAATTCGCGAAACGAGGCAAGCAGTATCAAACCTATCTCTCATGAACCATTGATGTCGTCAAATCCTTCAACATTTGCACAAGTACGTTATTCGTCAGTAAAGGATTTCAAAGACGTTGAATATTTTCAATTTTCACTCGACAAAATCAGTTATATAAAATAATCATCAATGTAATAAATAAATTAACAATGTTGCAATATTTAAATTCATTTTTTTATTCTCGTCCCCGATAAAGCAACGGAACGTCGATTGATTATTTTCTAATCTTAAAAAATAAAAAATAAAATAAATATAAGAAGAAAAAAACGATGTAGTAAGCAGACTAAAAAACTGAAAAGTTCGAGAGAAAAACTACCGTAGAAGGAATTTGTTTCTTCGGCATTCGACGAATTCTCCGATCCCGAAGCGCGTGTTCGAGTTCGGGAGGATAATTAATCGCGAAAACGAAGAAAAGAGAATACTCTCGAATGCTTTTCCTTCCTTAAAAGGTTATCGACCCTGGCTAGCAGCAGCCTCGCGGGGGTCGAAATGTATGCGTATAGGTTTTGCTATCGGTAACCAAGAACGTCAAATGGAATTGCGTCAAGATAGAAACAGACATAGATGAAGAAAAAAAGATATCCTTTTCTCTCATGAATCTCCAGGTAGTAGTAGGGAATATGTTTTTACCGTTTTGTGTTCGAACGTTCTCTTTCTCTTTCCTTCTACCTCTTTCCTTTTATTCGTTTCTCTCTAACTATGCTTCTCTTTCTCTCTCTCTTTTTCTCTTTCGATCTATCACGTGAATGGAATGGTTGTAACCTCACGGAGAGGTTACAAACGCACTGACCCATGCGTGTCACCGTTATTTCCATTGATTTTTCTTCCCTCGAAAATCCCTTCTTCGGACGGGCAAATGAAAGAGATAAAGAGAGAGAGAATGAGTTAAAGAGAAAAAGAGAGAGAGAAAGAGAGAGAAAGCCGATAACTCCCATAAGAACTCAGCACGTACACGCTCACAACGACCGTGAGCCGGCTGAAAATGGATTCGAACGATGTATACGATGGTTATTGGTTTACGATGCCACGGATACGTCATTATCTTATGTGTTACATGGGAAGCATCGGTCAGAGACTTTCCATAGAATGGAATCCTACCATTCGCGGATCTGCATGATGGATGCTACTCTTTCTCTCTTTCTCTTTTCTACCCAGCTCTATCAATCGAGTCAGCCAATAAGTTATTCTTTTTCCTCCTCTCACAAATTCAAAATTAATTTTGCCTGTCAAGGAAGCCCGTTAGATACATACAATGGAACGTTACTTTGTGCTCTTTAACAATATTTCTACCAAACATGTCAAAATACAACTTATACATTTTTAATTTTAATTTGTTTTCAAGAATTGATTCGTTGGCTTTTTCTTTCTTTTTTTATAACATTGTTAAAATTATTTAGCGATATCTTCTTTCCTCATCTGCTAGATATAAAATACGCATTTTTTGGTCGAAATGAATGTGCATAAAAATGCGATAAAAAAAAGTATTAAACTCACTAATTGTGGATATAATATACATGGATACTATACCTATCAAGAATCAATTAAATTTATAACCGATCATTAAGCTCAAAACTTTTGTAACAATAATGAGATCAAAGTTCTTTACTAATTTTTAATTTATCCTTCTCCGATGAGAATTTTCATCAAATTGTCTGACGTAAGAAAAAAAGAACATCGAGGAAAGCGTATGAATAACAAGGTAGAGATGAATTTCGAACTATCAAAAACGTTTTTCCAACGATATTATCAAAATATACTAGGTAGACTCTCTCGATGACATTTTATCGTATATCAAGGGGTTGTGTCTGATTTAGGGAGCTTCAAATCGATTTGACATTCTAACTTCTGCTACCCTTTTTCCAAACGACCATATAAACATCCATTTCGTTTCAGAAATAAGGTTGGATACTGGGTTTATCGTTATATCATATTCCAATTTTTACCTTCCATCATGTCACCATAAATTGGATCTTTATACGCTCTACTAGCTACCACTTCCTAATCTGTGATAGGAATGAGATAAATATCCACGTTACTCGATAGAGGAGTAAAATCATTTTCCATCAGACGTCTGATGTAACATTTATTTGCTAATTTTTTATTATTTACATTGCAATCGAGAGACATTGGATAATTTTTCTTTGTTGGTTGTTTTGTTTTTCGAGAAGAATTAAGCAATTGCATAGAGGAATAAAATTAACATTGATTGAGATATAACTTAAGGAAATATTTTTTTTGCAACAGATTATGTCTCTTTTCAGATCACGTATCTCATGTGTATATTCCTAGATTTGTTTTGTTCCTTTACCACGACTTCAGATACCGTTAAATTCAGCACGTTTTGCTCATCGGGAACGAAAGGTCTAGTAATTTTAATAATAAGAAACGAGACGTAGGTAGTTCTACTCTCAACGAGTTATTTACAGATTAGTTTATGAAGGAAAGGAATATTTTAATATACCGAAGTGTCGTCGACGTCTAAGTATCCTATTTATCATGTTATAGCGGTTCACTAGATGTTGAGAAAGTGATCTCGTCTTGGAAGATGTACTCTGTTAATTACATGCACTTGGATATATTTTACTGCTTATTTTAATGGTAAGAATATGTTTCTGACGTAAATTCCTTGAAGATTAATGTTCTTTTCATTCTCCCTCTTCTTAGAATCGCTCCCCATTATTGAAGGTCAGCAATGAGCCTACTAAATTCTCTCTTCTTCAATCTCAATTTGAATAATCTTTCAACTTTTCTAATGCTGATACAAGAACATTTTTCTTCTATTCAATTCTACCTTTTTTACAAATTATATCCATCATTATATATTATGTAATAGTTAATAATATTCATATCTTATAAGTTTAAATAAAATAAAAAGGTTAATAAAATTGAAATAAAAAAAAAAAAAATCAATTTTCACGTTAAACAGGACAATTAGATTTGAAATACAGTATCATATAGTAAGTTTTTTTTCTTTTTTTTTTTTCTAGATTTTGTAATACAGTAAAAAAGCATTAGAGCTCTAGTCGGCCAAGGTATTCCCATCGACCGTGGGCTTTTCTCTTGACCGACTCTTTCCTAATTCACCTAGCGAACTGCAAAGAGCTCACGAAGCTCAACTCGTCGCCGAGATCGGCACGGTCGGGCAATCTAAATGAGTGCAGACAACGTGCGAGTTGTCATGCGGACTCCGTGGGTCCGTCCGTGCCTTCACGCGTGACTGCCCCGACTGACTCCACTTCTCTCCTCTCTTATTCACTATCACGCTCGCGAAACGATTCTTCTTCCACGGACATACGACGAGCTCGCGTTTGCGCTCGCGCGCACTTCTCATGAGAACGGCTTTTGTACGCTTCTCTCAATTCTACTGACGCCAGCCACGCCGTGGACTTACTGATCGTGGAGTGTGAGAGAAGAAGGAAGGAGGTCGAAGACATAGCAACAAAAATTTTACTTATTCTCTTTACCCTCAGGGTTATCCAAGAATACCTGCTGACTGGGATAACAAGTCTCGTGCGATATAAGTACTTATATACTTGGATACGTGTGTGTATAATATTTATTATATTATACTTATTTATTACAGGGTGTATCCTGACAAGTGGTACAACCGAGCTAAGGATGATCCTACGTTTAAGTAAATAATATTTGTTCGTTTGATTCGCAACAAAATAATAATAGAGTCATCAGTTTTTCATAACACTTAATATTAAAATCAACAAAATTAACATGCTATTCACCAATTTCAACGTCAACGACAATTTCAGAGTTAATGTATGACCAGGTATACTTGTTAAAATTTTAATCGTTTAATCTTGTTTTTCTTGATGAGAGGTTAAAAGGTCAATTTTACGTAGATTTCTTCAGAAACCAGTTGCTTGTACCAGAATATGGTACGAATAATGCCGTTCCTGTCACAGAACTCGTGTGTCCTGCATTCTTTACTGCTGCTAATCTTCATCTTCAAGTAGCTTTAACTAGAAAACAAAGTTAAAATGAGACATACGTTTATGTGATTTTGTGCACTTTTTCAACGTATGTATCTATGAACATAATAGAATTATAAGTGTTAATTTATCAGTCTTAATAAATTAGTTAATAGAACATATTACTTAGTTAGAAACAAATTGTTCGTATTAATATTTACACGTTATTCGAAGAATTTGATGATTATCGATTTTCTTCAACTTCAGGTACGTCATTGTTTTATTTGATTTGAAAGAAAAGAAAAATACGTGAGAAAAGTTTTTGCTGAAAGCAGTTTACATGCAAGCGCACGAAGGGATCCTTTCTTGGAACGTCTACCTTTCGATATTGTGCAGCAGACAGCGATGTCTAGTAGGTGTGAACATTTACGATAAGGAATGCCGTGTAAACCGTAACAGAAATGGCAATTCGAATTGGCAGGATTCATCGAACGATTCAATTAAAAGAGTCCAATGAGAAGTAAATATCTAAAGAGAATGGCCATCGATACGGATGAAGTCGATTTAAAGCAACGATAAGTATAGTTTTGCTATTCATGGTTAATGTACAATGACAGGATTGCAGGATTCGAATCGATAGTATGGTGCATTTGATGCGGTAGCGATTGAAGGCGTGGCAGATCGCGTTGTAGGTTAGCGATTTCCGGGCGATGCATTACGACGAAGTGTGCGTCTTGGAAATTGAGATACGAGGTGTTTGTGATGCCGCTGCCCGTGTCCAAGGCTACGTGTATCTTGTATATGTATGTGTATGTGTGAGTATGTCTCGTGAGAATTGCAAAGCAAATGGCGACGAATGTCATGGTGTATGCGCTTGTGTTTACGTATATGCATGAGATATTGGAAGGACAAAAAACAAGCGTGAAATGAAGGACCAAGAAGTTCAATTATACCCAATTCTGTTTTTACGCGAACATTTTTTTTTTTTTATGTGCAATTTTGATTTAACACAATCGACCCAAATTCTAAGAAGAAAATTTTTAAAACTCATGTCTTATTGTATTACTTTTGCTGATTTCTTAGGACTGGAACCAATCTTTTTTTTTTATACATAGTCTTCGTAAACGTATTTATCGTGTAAAAACAGAATTATGTGTACTTTTTAGAATCGTAGTGTCAAAATAATAAAAGCTATTGTATAAAAATATATGCAGCGAATAACACTAATATTTCTATTTTGCAGTATTATAATTTTATACATAATGAAAGAAAAAAAAAACATATATGGTTTTGTATGAATTTAGGATGACGCGATCCAAACATTATCGGACAGAGTTTACGTCAGTGTTTTTATTGAATTGACAGAATCCGGATATGCATCGGTGACGTCTGTCAAAGCGCCAGTAAAAAACGGCGATTAATGATGCTCATATAATCACTGTGGCCTCTCTCGATCTTGCACAGAGGGTTACAAGCATGACTCACAACAATCGACTCATCGTATAGATTCGTGGATCTAATTGTAAGTGGGATTACGAAACGCGTCTTAAGAAATATTTCCTCTGCATTCAAGAGATGTAGCTCGTTTTTATAATTTACCGTTGTCTCGTCAATTCCGTTTTTACTATAATCTGACGATAATTCCAATAGAAAAGAAAAAATAAAAAGAAAAAAAATCAAAAGGAATTTATCCACAATTTTTACAGAAGATTACAAAATAAGAATAAAAAAAAAAGTATCTAGCGCCAACAACAACAAAAAAGAAAATAATATCGTTATCTTTGAAACACACAATATCTGTAGACAGCTTGAAAATAAATTATCGATATCGATATTTTTGCATTTTCTTACCACTCATCTTTCGTCTTGGAGACAATTATTTTCTAAACCGAATGTCGAGGTCAGTATAGAATAGAACTAAGGAGGATAGGGATTCCCTGGCCTTTGACGCTTGATTCACTGGGGTATTGTCTCTGGACAATACGCATACAATGGCTCAAAGCGATCTGAATCTAATATATGACTTATGATAGTTTCTGTTGCATCTTGAATAAACAATGTGCCGTTTCAAATTTTTCTTTCTCTCGATTAATATTCGACCAAAATATATTCAAATAAGCTCAACTAGCACATCGTTGTTGCAACAAATATTGTCTAAATTATCGTTTGTTTTTTTTATAACGATAGAATTTTCTGTTGCTTATTGATATTAAACATAATACGATACAAAGTAGATAGACAGATACTTATGTTAGATTAAAGAAACATGTTGTTAATCTCTTTTGAACACATGTTCGTTCATTATCGTTCAAATCCTAAAACAGTAACAGAATAACACTGTTTACATTCAATTCACTATTACTCTTACACAGAGTCAATCGTTCATTCCGGTTTAACACCAACACTTTCTTCTGTAACATTTTAGATAAGGAAAAGAAATGAAATTAATCGATAGAAAATCGAATATATCGATAAAAGATCTCATGTAGTTCTTTCTGTGATTTTTAGGAGAAAAAAAAAAGACACAAAAAGTATTACGTATAGTATCCAGCAAAAGATTCGATCTCCTTACACAGAGATGATGAGATGGACTCTGCTGGATAACTTCCTACATAGATAAGAATCTGCACGGATCCGTAGCCTCTTTAAACGATAAGGTCGTTGGTTCTATTCACGCTATTATACGATTCCTTGAATTCAAGCAGGACGTTTATCGATGCTCTGCTCATCTTTCCAACAATCCATTGCTAACACGGAGAACAAGCTACCCCTACTGAGTCAAATGTGTGTGTATTCAAATACAAAGTATATGGTTACTTACATAAAAATATATTTTTACACTCTTAATCTAAGTACACCTTACTTAGATTAATGGTGTATTAATCTAAGTAAGAAATTCACGAAGAATCATTTTTTAAGTGCAACGAGAAAAAAGCTATGCAAAATAACAATATAAGAAATATAATTGGTCTGAGCTACGACACATATAATCCTGCTTCAACTTGCATAGTCATATCAATTCAAGTACTTATATCGTACATAGACAAGCTCACTGATTGTAAGAGCAAATTTGTGATAGTACGTGTTTAGTAGATGGTAATCTCTGGCCTTTTGTGAGATTCGAAACTCGACAACGAGTTAAATCGTCCTTGTTGGACAGCTCGACATTAACGCCACTTCGATTTACACTTATTGCTGCTTGGTTGCATCTGCTACGATGTCAAGAGCCTCGCATTTATATAAAACGCTGTTTTTATTCTTTAACTCGCGTAGGTGTTTGAGTCGCTTTTAATGCGGATACCTTTTCTGATCGATTGGGTGAAGTTCCGCTTAAACTTTCATCGACCTTTGACCCTCTATCAGAATCGCTAGCTTTTTTAGGTTTATCGTGCGAATTCTACGAAAGTGTTTCCGAAAACAATTCATTTGCGTAAATATACAATACATTGCTTCAAGATCGTTTTTAATTTTGTTTCTTGTTCCTTTGAGATATTGTTGGAGTTATTTTATAAACGAATAATAATGCCTTGAATTATCTATTTAGAATACTTTTGTCTTAACTTTTGAATGAAATTAAAAGAAACATTTTACGGTAACAGGAATAATAAGGAGATAGAAGATTTAAAAGAAACAATGATAAATAGTATGAGATTAATTTTTTCTTTAGACATGATTCTGAGACTGGTTGCAATTATTTTTGGCTAATTATAAGCTAAGCAACCATTAAGTAACATTTACCTTTTATTTAACAATAAGTAAATTTATTTAAGCTAAGTGTATACTCTTTACTACTTTGTTATTTTATATTTCAAGTAGTTTCACCAAATATTTTCTTTACTACGATATATTTTAAAACACCATCTCCGATATATAAATCTGGTTATCTGCATAATAAAGCATATTTTGTAGAAGTCTACTCTTTTAATTTTTTTTCTCATCGTATTTACTAGTCTATCGTTTTCTTTTAACGATTTCGGTATAAAATTTTTAACAACTAAAAAGAAAATATATAAATATTAATTAATTCTAAGAAAATTATTAAATATCTATTACCTGTTTAGAAAGTACCATTTGAACTGACTGTCTCCCAATATCCTTGAAGGATATTCCCGTAACACAACCGCAACGATAAAAAATCTTAGCAGAAATATCTAACCTTCAGACTTTTCTATCAAAATGAATAAAAATTTAAATTCAAAAAATCGAACTTTCATTTAATCAGTATATCGAGGCAATAAGCAAAAAAAAAACAAGTCAGATAATTAGTGTAGTTTTATTTGAGTGTATAAAAATATAATAGGTACGATTATCGTATTTACGTTTTTTTTTTTACGATTAGCGATTTATCGCTTTTTTGGCTCGTATTTCTTGATTTATTTGATGTTTCGAACGCGTACCGTTCGAATTCGTTCCCCGAAGAGAGTTCGCAAGTCGGTGTGTAAGTCGATGAAGGGAGAACGCGATTACCGCATTCGCGTTACACGTCTCTTGCATTTCGTAACCCCATGACGAGACGAGAAGGCTCTTAAGAATACGAAAAGACTGTCTGAGTGACCGCTGTTCTCTCCATTCGAGATATACCTGCCTTCGGGTTACTAACCTGCCCGATCGATCGTCGTAAAATCCATTCAGAGGAATTGTCTCCAAAAATATCTCTCTTCGTACTTTCGACGAATTTAATTCAAAGTGCTCGGTCATCCAATAAATTTTACGTGAATTGGTGTATTCGTTCTTTTTTTGGATACGTCGAACTTACGTAAATGCATCAAGAATAAGAATAAGTTAACGATAGCTATGAATCGTAGATAATAATCTATGTATTTGTATCTACATATTATCTTATATAATTTCACTCTGATGATTATTTAATAGAAAAATAAATTTCATTAAAAATATATAATAGGAAGCAAAAAATATAAATATATCGTATTTTTGTAACTGATTAATTTGTTTAACATCTTAGAAATATTTAAGGAGGTATTTCAAATGAAACGTTAAAGAACTCTGAAAATATTTCCAATAGAAAATGTAATATTTCCGAGCAATAAAACGCTTGGTCTCGGAATGGAAGAAAAAAACATTGTCGTGAAAGCGATGGAAGGTACGTAATTTGAAGAGAATGATAAAAAGAAATAAAAGAGAACTGAAAAAAGGATAAAACGATCGGAAATATCAAAGTCTCGACGGAAACGTCGAGATACTACTTCATCCCTCTTCCGACGAGGTATCTGGCCCTTGGCCAAGCCGAAACGCTTACTTGGCTTGTCGGCTGGGATACATCTTCTACCCGAGTCTACAATGCGGTACGAACCGCTGTACGTGCAACGACCTCATGATCTTGAACTTGTCGGTATTTTGACATAGCCGTTGCAGACGTCATCGTAGTCTTAGCCATCGTACTTGGTCTTCAAAATGGTAAACGACGTAAGAAGAAATAAAAGGATTTTGCGATGATTCCTAAGGGAAAGATAATGATTGAGAAAACAGAAAAAGAAGGGAAAGATCAATATTAAAGGATACATTTAATTTTAATCGCTATTCGGAAATCGTACATGAGTTATTTAATACGATACCAAAAGCATATAATTGTGTCAATTTATTTTATAAACAAATATAATTTTAATATTAAATAAATCATAAAATTCATTTTTTTTTTCAACTTGTTGACCTAGTTGTCATAATTAATTATGTTCGTTTTTATCTGTATCAGAAGATCTTGTTGCGAAGAGATTCATTTAAATGGTACTTACGTAGCTCGAGTGACTAACTCAAGTTGATAGCAAGTTGAAAGCAAGCTGAACGAAGATGAAAAAACGAGGAAAGGACGCTCTCTAAATCTAAAAACTAACAGCGAAAAGTTAGATTTTACATTCATCGGGCAACGTAATCCTTTATGGTCGCCACATACGCCGACTGTTTTCTCTTTTCTCTCGTTTCCATGCGTTGTCTTTATACTCCTGCCCGACGAGTGCAGCTTCTCGCGAATGCGATTACGTGCCTCTTAGGATGTCTCGTCTAGAAACGTTATGCCGCGCCGGAGCAACTCGTTCCGCGTGCGCCTTCTTTCAACTTTTTTCTAATCTCATCAACGACGACCTTGAATGGAGATGTCTGATGAATGAACTTATTCCACGTATTCTGTAAGAAACATTTTCTCTGAAATCGTACATTTGCAATCATATGGTCAAATAGATATCAACATTGTTATTTTTATTATACGAGATGGATAATTAGATAATTATCATCCAAAGCGTATCCATTTATCTGTTGCAGATTCACATCACCGATTTTCCACTTTTAAATCTAATAAAAATTTCAAAAATAATGGGCAGTCTTCTAAGAAAGTAATTCTCGTGGTTGGATTTCGGAATGCAGGTCATTCCTTCCACAAATCTCGAGATATCCTGAAAAACACAGAATCAGATTATACGCAAGTTTGTGTTATCTCTTGTCGGCTACCGTATATAGCCTTTTTGCTAGAATTATCACGAGGATCCAAAGAGAGTAGAAAAAAAAGAAAGAAGAGGAAGAGGAGATCAGTAGAACCATGCCGCAGTTGTCGTCCTCCTACTAATTTTTTTCTCGCATGTCTGTTTGTTGTACGTCCATGTACTTCTCTGGCACTTGCTCACGAAAAGCAGCAGTCTTCTTGCGTATGAACGGTATGCAAAGTTCTTTTCTCTATTTCCCTCAAGTAACCTTTCTTGTACGCGTGCGTATGAGCATACACACACATACACGTAAACACATATATAGAATACACATACACAATCAGTGGTTACGGTGTTCAAGGCATAGACCTCATTTACGGTCTCAGACGCGACGCAACCGATGAATTCTGTATTGCATCGTTGACGAGCGCTTCTCGAGTTTGAATGCATTGTGATTGCATTGTGCAGTAGAATAGACCTTCTTGCTCCGATACATCCGTTCCTTCCTGACAGGACACATATTGTGAGAATGAAAATCTTTTTTCCGTTTGCCCGCATATAGAGAACGGGAAGGAGATAAATAGACAAAGAAATAGAAAGTCTCGTGATCTATCCTCAACATATACACTCCAAACTTCCTACGAATTACTTTAAACGGTTGAAATTTTAATGCCTCTCTCATCGTAGCTTAGACCGTCTTCCGATAGGAATTACGATCCTAATCGCTACGGCGCTATCCTCAAGAGACTCTTCGAGCTTTTAGTACCACCAACTATTTACGGCACGTGGTAGAAGAGACTCTTTCTCTCGTTAGTCGTTAGTCGTTAGAAAATATAGCAGAATCCTTTACCTCAGTGACCGTCCTCGGTTTATCGACGGTAAAATATTTTTTTATCTCAACCAGAGGTTATTGTATCTTTCATCGAAATCGAGTTAATTCGTGCTGACGACTCGCATAGATAGAGGTAGGGATAGTTAAGGGGTTCCTTTTAACCGTCTACCATCTCGTGTCTCGAGGACGACTACTATTACTACTACTACTACTACTACTACTACTACTACAACGACGGTGCAAGGTACCGATGTTGATTAGGTCGAAACGTACGATTCGAAGTACGGCCTCGAGTACTTACCTTTAGCCGCGAGACTCGATTGCCTTTCTCAGAATTAGATAAGTCCCTTTATTGGTGATCGGATCACTGCGGGAGCGGCAGTGCCAGCAGCAAGTTCAAGGTTACCTCGTTAAAAATAGCCAAGCTTGGCAAAGTCAAGAGGAGATAAAAATGGTGGCGGGGAGGTAGAATCAGAAATGTAGAAAGAGAATGACTGTAGTTGCTTACTGCTTCTATTACAACTAGAACTTATCCGGAAATGTACTGAAAAGTATAAATCTACCAACCGATCAGTCGATTCATGATAATCAATTGATCGATCGATCGATTTCCGATGAATTTTGATTAGTATCCGATAGATCTTGAAGGAAATCTTTGATAAAACCGTACTTTAATAAATTACACTAAAGGAAATATTTCCATATAAATATAATAATAATCATTTGATGAAATAAAAATTATTAAATAAATAAAAATAAAATATGTGTACAAGACTTCTAAAAAATAAAATGTAACCCTAATGACAAGAGCTCCATAAAGATTAATGACGGTTTTCACAATTTACAAAAAACATAATAAGTGATTTCTGCAAGAGATGATTGTTCAAATAAACGAACACGAACTTGTTTCCATGAACGAACACGCTCGCGCGTGCACGCTTTTAATGTCTTACCTGATGCTAGGTAGGTATAAGCAAATTGAGTGTGTCAACGTTTTTGCCACGCGATCTACGCTTAGCGTCATTCCTCGGTCGTGCTTTATGACTCTAAATATTGTAAAATGGGTAAAGAGCACGTCAGACGTGCACGAATTTCTTTACGTGACTCTGCATTCGTAAAGACAAATAATAATCGCGATAACTCGACTTCATCATGACATATGTATACGATCGATAGTTTGAATATTTATTACTACAAAAAATAGTGAGTACAATAATATATTTAAAAAACCTTACAAAATAAAACGTTCGTCAGTTGATGTGTTTATAATCGTAGATCCTGGAAGAGAGGGCTTACAAATTTGTTCAATTTTTTACTGTCATAATTCATTAAAATATTTAATTGATAATAATCTGTATTCGTTCATGTAATTCATAAAAAAAATGCTTGCCGCGTAACTCTTCCAATCCACAATTCTACAAAAACAGACTGAAACGAACAAAAGATATTTACCTACCGGCAGTTCGACGCTTTCAAAAGGATTAGTTTATATGATATAATAACAGTGTGGTCAACGTCACTTTTTATTAGATAATCAAAGTAATAACACTATAATTGCAACACTTCTCATGAATGATTATTTAATCATAATATATGATTAGTTTCAAATTTCTGTTACACGTTTCTGTTGTCACAGTCATCGTCATCGTCATCGTCATCGTCATCGTCATCGTGATTGTCATTGTCATTGCCATCGTCATCGTCATCGTTGTCATAACTGTCGACAGTAAAAATTATGCATTACCAAGCAATATTTTTCGTCGATTTGACATAATGTTTATTCTCATTGCATTGATGAAACTTTGTTCCTGAGAAGCAATACAAATGAATTACTTTCTGACCTCCAACCCAACAGGAGTGTCTTTTTATCACTTAACATACCATGATATACCGTGAACGTCTTCGATAAAACCGGTGACGAGTAAAATGCATACATTTTTTATAATACGCATATTTATATTTATGTATAGGTACACTTACGGTACAAGGGCAAAAATTGGATATAAGGATTGTATATAATGCAATCCGATCATCCTATTTCCTCCCTCGGTTCTACCCACTTCTAAAAATTATAACGTCGACGAGATCGTCGTTGATATCCTAATCATATATTTATTTTTGTCTACCTACTCGCAGGAAATGTATACCTTTCTCATTTCTGAACGTAGAATCAATCACATAAGATACGACATCAGAATTATTATTTTCTTTTTATAAGAAAAAAAAACACACACACAAAAAGCAAAAAAAAAGAGATAATAATTATACATATATATATATATAAGAAATTCAGTTGAAGTGATTGGATTTCTGATGTTGTTTGACATAACAGAAAAATTAATTCAAAACTAATGAATTACTATTTTAGTTAATGAAAGAAGGACGAGGATTTGTTCGCAAGGCTCAATTGATAACGAGCAAACTTGCTCTATTGCAACTATTAAGAGAAAGAGGGGAAAAAAATTTAGAGAGAAAAAAAAAATAAAATAAAAATTGTATATATATATATATATACAAAAATAAAATTTGGTATACGTATTAAACTAAAGCGATTATATTATTGTGAATAATTCACTCTTTCTCGATATCACGTATTTCTTTCCTCTTTTCTTCCTTCTTCGTGTATCTTTCTCTCGCTATCTTACGTGATTGATTCTTCTCGAAGTTCTTTTTTCTATGATTATTTATAATTTCAGAACATGATCATATTTATCGCGTTCTATCGTATCCTTTCTTTCCTTCATTTTTATATTATAATTTTTTTTGTTATATTATTTAGTTTAAAAACTACTATAATAGATATACTAACAATAAGAAATAAGTAAAAACAATTGTCTGCTGTTGCTTCTAACATGTGCACAACAGTGAAATACATTTTTTTCTATGCTCTTCGTCTTCTTTGAAAATGAAGATATATTTGCAGGGCATAGTTAAAGAGTAAATGAATAAGAAGAAGAAGAAGAAGAAGAAAAAGAAGAAGAAAGAGAAGTAGAAAAAATACGAAAAGACTAGTAAAAAGTGAAAAGGCTAAAAGAAACTAGGAAATCACTTTCGATAAACTTTGAAAATAATTAAAATAGATTCGAATGCTACTTGTATAATATACTTTTAGATCTTTTGAGGTAATACCCGAAAGTATTTAATTAAGCAAAACTTTCTGTGCATATCTAATAATAAATATTAATAAGAAGTTATCATTTTGAACTATACACAAAATTATTCGCATAATTTCAATAAATTATACATTCTTCTCTAATAATTAAGAAATTTGTTTTCTTTTTTCGTTCACTTTCTTCCTTGACAATTAATTTCTTTCATTCTACTTTTGTCTCGTTATTTTTTTAAACTAATTCTCTTAGCTTCTTCTTTTTCTCTTTCTCTCTATCGTTTATTTTTTGTATTATCGTGTGCATATTTCTCTCTCTCTCTCTCTCTCCCTCTCTCTCATACAATCACTAAAGATCTTTAAGTAATTACAATTTCGTCAAAAAATAGGACGTTATTCTTTTACTCTCTTTAAATCTTTCATGCTCAATCCTCTCTATAATAATTTTTTGATTCATATGATTTTCCTTGTTGTTCTCTTTTTTTATTTTCTTATCTCTCTTTCTTTCTCTCTCTCTCTTACACGCTCTCATTTATTTAAAATCGTTTAAAAGCCACGAATATAGAAATAACGCTCGGTAGAAAAAGTTTATAACTACGCCGCAAGCAATCGATTGCAGAGTGTAACTTGAGTTGTATATTCTATAATAATTCGTACACTTTTTTTACCAAACGTTAAAATGTTTTTGTAAATTAATCGAACATAGTCACAACAAATTAGTATAGTCTTTGCCAATCAATTCTTACTGTTCGGAATGTTAACAACTTCTGATAATATTCTTTCCTTCATTCTTTATTTCCACGTAACAAATTTTTGTCATTAAAGCTCACAAATAAGAAAGGTTACGATACTAATTGTAAATAATCATGATTATTGTTCCTGCTTAAATCAATGTATACTTTTCTATTATAATGACTTGTCTTATTACTAATCACTAAATTTTACAAGAACAATTGTGGTAAATTACAAATAAGGGAAAAGCATACGGTGCGAGCAACGTGTACGTTCTATTTTTTTTTTCTCGTTACGATCGATTTTCTCCGTCTTACAGAATTATTACCATCTAATCAGCCTTTACTTCGTACAATTCGGTGCTTTTATTATTATTCATTTAAACGATTTAATAATATATCACTGATAAAATACATATAATGCATATATGTATATACATATAAGTACGAACAGTGGTATAATTTTTTGCAGATACTATGAAACGTAACGAAAGAAAACTAGCTCTCCCGAAGGCTTTCATTATATTTTTTCTAATTAACATCTAAATAATATTTAATTAAACAGGGTAAAGTTAAAAGTAAATTAGTGTCTCGTACAGAATATTTCAGTATTTGAAAACTAAATTACATTTCTAATCTATTAATAAAAATACTTTTATTATTATTTTTTTTTTATTTAAAAAGAAAAAAAAATCGGGACTAAAAGAGAACCATTGATAATACATCATCGCAGCCATATCAGTGACTCTACGAAACCGATAAATGTAAACGCGACTAAAAGAATGAATAAAAAGAATATTTTAATAGCGTTTAACGTCATTTAAAAACTGGAATAAAAAAGATACTACCCAGATTATTATAAATGTTTTTATAATTGAACTACTCTGTATGAGGATATATCAAACAAGAAGAGATTAAAAAAGAAAAATGACAGAAATATAAAGAAAAGAAGAGACATGACTTGCGCCAATCGCACAATCTACAACGAGTGCAATATATATTTAGTGCAGACATTGTAGAATATATGCAAAATATTCAAAACTTGTACAAATATGTATTCATACAAATACGATTTAAAAGGATGATATACAACAAATTCGGTCACAATAGATGACCCTCTTTGATAAAACGAGCCTAAGAAGAATAAAATGTGTAAAAACTGTCAAGATTCAATATTCTTGCTAACATTTGTTTCTTTTTTTTTCTCTTTCCTTGTTTTCTGTCTCTTTAACATTCCCAACTTTTGATTAACCGCTTCCATTTATTCGTATTTTTAAGCAAACACTTTTCCTGAACACGGTCCTATCAAATCTACTTTCCCTTAAGAACCGGACTTAATATCTCATGATCGATACTTTCCTTACGTTCGTTTTATCTAGATTTTTCTTGAAATATCTTAAGTAAAGGAGAATACGGAGAAATTAGCATTCAGAAATGCAATGAAAAGTATTGCGGTCTCAGAATCTGTAAAAAGGTATCTTTAAACTGAAGATTTGAATATATCATTTAGGTTAAATACTTAACGCTCTGTATTCTCGGCAGCTTCTACTATTTTTTTTTTTTTTTTTTTTTTTTAATTTACTATGTTTAAAGCGAACGTGCAGAACCTTGTACAAACATTGTGACTAATGTTTGAACATTTTTGCAAAGAGGAACAAAAACAACAGAAAGAGTAACGACCACGCGATATGTAAGTTCGAGTTTCTTTCTTTCGTTTTGCTTCTATTTTTCCTTTTTTTTAAAGGGGATGAACTTACGTAAAAATAAAAAATAAAAACACGTTTTTCGTTAACGCGTTTTTCCTTTACAAAGGATTTATTGGTTCAACAATGTGAAGAGAAACGCTCTTCTTTTTCTCTTTTCCTCTCTTCTTTGCTGTACTCTTGGTCTAAGTTTATGGTCTCAGTTTGCGCGGCGGGGAACGGGATATTTGTTTCATCAGTGGGAATATTTGGTCACGAAGTTATAGTCGTCTCAACCGAGGCCAGCCCATTCCATGAAGTCGGGTACCTCTCTCACCGGCACGTCCCTAGCGAGGGCTTTCACTCTCAGATTTCTGTCTTCCGTCAACAGCACGACTTCTCTCTTCAGACGTCGGGGCTGGTGATTCTCCTCTGTCGAGGTAAGATAAATTAGATTTTGTGAGCCTACGAAAAAATGGGCTCCGACTGAACCAGGATTTAAATTCGATTTCCCGTATTTTATGTTTGCTACACTCGCAACTAAACTACCCTTCTCATCCTCCGCCCCAAAAATACCCAATTTCCATTATTTCATAGTTTCTATAAGACTAATATAACTGGTGTCTTATAATTTTTTGTTTTTTCTTTTCATTTTTTTTTTTTTACAGAATTAAGTTATCTACATTTATCACTTATTGGATAGGTTATTATTGATATCAGTTATTAATTTGAAACAAAATTAGAATTATTTACTTATTCTAATTTAATAAGTTATTTAAATCAAATTTTTGAAGATTAATTAAACTGATTATCAACGAATGTACAAAATTCAACATACCTGGATTATTAAGTTCTTTGATGCCTGTTCTACACAAACTCAAGCACGTAGCCAGAATTCTGTCATCATTTCTAGTCAATTTATCCTGCAACGAACATCAAAGAAAAAGTTAACGTTGTTAAATCTCGTTCTATCGTTTATTCCAACGTTCGACTATCTCTGATTTGAAACTTTAAGAAATGTTCGAAAAACCGGGGTGAGAAAGTAGAGAAAACCAGACAGGCAATAGACACGACAAAAAGAAATAATAACGAAGGGATTCTCGTTATCATGTCTCTCGACAAACCGAGTTTCGTGTTTGCAAACATATCAGAATCGTATATCCGATATATTACTATGAAGAAATACTGTAGAAATCACAAATGCGTGTTTCGCACTACAATTTATTTCCCATCGAAAAGTATCCATCTTTCCTATACGATATAAGAGAATTTCTTGGGTACTCTCGATTCCTTATCATAAAATTTGTACTTCAATGAACACCGATCTGTAATCCCTTTTCCTCTCTTCTTCTGCACCCTCTTTACTTCTTTGCATGCGTGAAAGATAGAATGGCTCCCTTTTTCTTTCTATTGATTTTTTTTTTTCTAGACCTATCAGAATGATAGGACTGAATTCCGATCTCTTGTATGACTTTTCTTACATCCAGGAAGCCGCAAATCAAAGATAATAAATAAAATAACTTAACAAAAAATTAAATTAAAAGTATTTGTCCTATCGCAGGACAATGTTGCTGAATCTATCTGCATGTTTGCGCATGCGCATAAGCGAATATTCTAGTCTGCGATAACGGCAGGAAGTAGTATACGGTATCTAACATGGTCTTAATCATATTTAAACAGATCGAGTCTTGTTAAAAAAATAGAAACCGTATATCCGCATTAAGATAGTGCTATTTCTATCGAGAGAAAAAAGAAGTGATAATGGATGCTTGTATAATAATTTAAAATGCTTTTTTGTTCTGTTTCAGCTAACTGTACTCATGAAAATTTATGTACTGATCCAGTATAAACTAAGATAAAAGTTATAAGTATTCATGTTATTTTAACGAATTCGATGATTTTTATTGATAATAAATAATTATTCATCGATTGGATGGATAAAAGCTGCTAATGATGAAAATAAGAGATCAATAATTTACCTTATCGACGTCTTCTTCAACGGTAAAGGTACTGGAAGTTAAGACGGTTCCTCTCGTGGTCAAACATCGAATCGCCGGGTTTCGGCTTCTAGCAAATGCCAATGCAGCTTTTGCACTTTCTGCCACTCTGGCTACATGTTCAGGATTCAAAGTCGCTCTCGACGCCGGTGGGCAATCCCTGGCATCGGCGCCTCTTGTCAAACCTTCCAATTCGTTTAGAACTGTAACAAAGTTTCATTTGTGAAAAAAATTCATTTACTTTTGATCTTCAGACAAAAGTCTTTTGTTCGATGATGATCCCAAGATTTCCGCCGTATCGCATCAAATACATTCATGAGATTACCGATAATGTTTCTTTTACAGCATCTTTTCGGCGATACATAGAAAAAGAAAAAGAGAGAGACCGAGTACGAGCAAGTTTTAAATGGAAGTTAAATGAAGGAATTCGCGTTAATACTGTTAACTAAAAACTTTCGTCGTCCAACCTTTTTGTGAAGTTCTATTTCGCATATTTACTATTATCCTGAAAACCGGTTTCTCAGACTTTCCAGAAAAAAACTCATTTTCTTTAGTATCATTAAGAAGGCTTAGAGAAGATGGAAAGAACTTCTGACAAACTTAACAGGAATTTCTTTGCCTTCATGTTCGTGCGGATATTCTTCTTATATAACCATTTTTTAAAAGAGAAAACTTTAACAAAATTTACGTAAAAAGTAACAGGATTTGCTACCATCTATACAAATAAAAACGACGACTTTTGATCTTAGAATATTACCTAAACTCTTCATAATATTTAAATATAATAATTTAAACATTACGAAATAAATGTCGTAGGATAAGAAGTGCCTAAACGATAATGGATTGATTGTTAAAATAATAATATTAAAAAAAATATCATGTGGGCAGATCACACGTGTTAGAAGTGAAACCTTCGAAAAACTAAGTTTCGAGAGAAAGAGACAACTGCAGAATATCAGGAATAGGATAATTGTTGGGTTTATTTGTTATAATATTATTATTATATTATTGTTATCACATTCAAAAATTATTATACATTTTATTGAAAACATATATAAATAGATAACATATTACACAGCAAGCAAGTTCTCAATTCAAAAAAAATAAGACAAGTTGCTTCTGGTAACTTAAAAATGCATGGTAACAAAACACCTCTGTTAGTCTAGTAAAAACCTCACTACTTTTCGGAAAAAACCTCACTACTTTTCGGAATATAATATAAGAATATATTATAAGAAAAACTGTATAGCTATATTCCGTCTCATTCCCTCGCAGTCTAAATCCTATGTTTGTCTCTTTTTCTCTCATTATTTAGTATGGCAACCGTTTCATAGCTTCGTTACATAACTCCGTTTCCGTTTATTTACTTTTCAGATCACTCCCATTCTAAAGAAGTTTTCACTTAAAAAAAAAAACAATTACAGAGGAGATTGAAAAAGATGAAATGTAACTGGTGTGAAAATGTTTCAGTAGATTTTCTTTTGAAATCAAAGGTCAAGTAAATGAGGTAGTCTTTTCGAGCAAAATAGTAGAGACTACTAGCATCGATGGTGATGAAGTTCAAAGGAACACGACGGGCCACAGGTTTGAAACATGGGTGC
The DNA here is from genome assembly GCF_001465965.1 of Polistes dominula. The sequence goes on along the minus strand of NW_015148979.1, from coordinate 1,927,051 downwards.
TCACGCAGTCGAATGGCAGAGCAAGTAGAGCGTCGCACACCGAAGTGGCACCAGTACGGCCAGTCTCTTCGTCGTCGGCCAATCGTCCCTCGTTTCAGACCGCACATACATGCATTCATGTATGAGCCGTGAGAACCTAACTGTGAACGCTCAGCGTGGTCCGTTGTCGGAGCCAGACAGACCGTGGCCGGCCGGTGAGGTCAAAGGGCAGCGCGGCAGTCGATTTTGCATGAAGACGTACTTTCGTTTTTCGGTCTCCCTCTTCCTTCCCTTATATACACGACAAAATATACGTGTATATGTGTGTATTAGTCTATGTATGTACGCACAACGAACTAACGACTCTTGTTTCTCTTTTCTCCTTCCCACTTGGCAACGCACGTATCATATAAACCGTAGATGACAGAAAGGATGGCTGTTCGCGGTACAAGGATACATTTGGCGAAGCTGGCGAAGAAAAATCGAGAATTACTTTTTCGAATGATATTTTTTTGGTTACCTTCTTGCAGTGGATGCGTTTAAATTTTGCCTACATGAATTACTGTATATTAGTGGAACGAATGGTTGAATATAACGATTTATTAAGATTCTTATTATTAAGGGTGGAACTCTTTGAAGAAGGGTCAAAAGATCAAAAATAATTCTTAAATTTTTCTGATAAATTCATATACACATTGTAACCCATTTAAAGTTAGCTACCTAAATATTTCCTTTAGTTGTAATGTTAAATCAAATAATTTGGTACCAAATGACGAATGCACGAGAAAAGATATGTTTCGACCAACGTCATATTTTTTTTAACAATTTTTAAGATTTATTATAATTTACACGGACAATCTTACGTAAGATACGTGGCACAGAAGTATTGATCAAATATACCGTTCGTCGGAATTTTACACGTTACTCGATTGATAAAAACAATAGATAATCACTTTAGTTGTTTCAGGGAGAGAAAGAGAGAGAAGGAGAAGAAAATAAGAAAAAGAAAGACATATATATATACTTATGCTCGCTAGGCGATCGGATCGCGATACGAGATGGTACCCCACGAAAGATGCAAATGGAGTTTGGGTAAACTTTCTTCGGCCCAATAAATTAAGTGTCTACCAGCCGTATCCTCTTCCCAGACAATTCACGGCAAATCGAGGGAGGAAAAGAGAAGATGTATTCCAAGAGGACTCGATCGAAATTCCAAAGAAAGGAAGATGGAGATAGAAAGAGAGAGAGAGAGAGAGAGAAAAAGAGGGGAAAGAAAATGCGTAAACCCTTCTTGTTTTCTCAAATAAATCGTTTGCTACTAACATTAAGGGTTACTATCATCGAAAAACTTCTCGAGTAGACATGTTTTTCTGTTTTGCATGCTTATTTTGTTTCTTCTTTATCTCCTCTTTCTCTTTTCCTTTTGTTTTTTTTTTTTTGGTTTTATTTTATCTCATTTATTCTTGAAATTCGATAATCGTAAGTTTGATTATAACTACGGTGAACAAATAAATTAATAGAAGAAAGAAGAAATATCAATGCTACTTTTTCATGTTTCTCTATAAAGAACGATTATAACACAGACAATAAATTTATGGAAACATATGAAATTATTTTCAGAGTATGACAGTAATCCTTTCATCCTTCCCGATAAGCATTAAATAGACACACGAAAAATATAAAATAAATAATAATTTATAATAATAGAAAAAGATCAATTTCATATAAAGAGAAAAAATATTATAAAACTTCTGAAATGGTATAATTCTTTTTATAAAGAAATAAAAAATAAAAAAAATCTTTCTTCTTATAAATGGACATTTATAAGAAGAAATAAGAAAATCATTACCAAAGACACTGCGATTGATCCGCATTGAAACTCTTCTATTTTTATTCAACAAAAGTGTAGAGGTGGCAAGTAGCCAATGAAAAGGATCAAAGACCCTTCTTCTCTCACTTCTTCCCCTTTTTTATAGTCGATTATTTTATACGCTCCCCAGGCTCGCAAGGGATATTATTTTGGGCAGGGTTGCAGCATGATTCTCTCTCTCTCTCTCTCTCTCTCTCTCTCTCTCTCTCTCTCTCTTTTTTACCGTCTCCCTTTTCGATCGGATAATCGATAAACTTCGGTAAAAAAAAAAAAAAAGAAAAAATAACCGCTGAGGTCGCGGGTCAATCGACCCCTACGGTTGCTCATGGCTATCTATCTCTCTATTTTTTTATTTTTTTCAGTCCATTCGTATACCTTGTACACGAGTAGATTTCAAATTAAGCAACGCAAAACTCGATATCCCCACTGGACCTTTCATATCCCAAAAATTAACGCAATTGTCATCATAAAATTGGCTACGATAAAAAAATAAACTCGTTTTTAATTAAAAATCAACATGATTTGTCTATCTCTCTTTCTCTCTTGTTTTCTTTTTTTCTACGATTTCTTGTAATGGAAAATATACATTTTAAATAGAGTCAAAATCGATAAAAATAGGATAGTATCATTTTCTGAAAGAAGTATTATCGATAATTTTTCTTTTTTTTTTTTTCATTTCTTACATTTCATTATGAAAAATTCTAAAATTGTATCTTCTGTGTTGCCGTTAAAAATGCTCATGTCAGACGAATACTAATAATTATAAACAATTCAAATACTTTATTTTAGTATATTTATATTCTCCAAGAAGTATTTCATCACCTTTTATGCATTCCTATTTCAGTAATTAAAATTCTAAAAATGTTAATCTCTAAATCTTTTAAGATAAATCCAAAATGTTTTTTTTAAAAAGTGTAATAATAGATTATTTTTTGAAATATTTAACGTAAGTAATTTTAACTTATTATTTAAGCATGGTAAGATCAACGGAAATTGTTGATGAATTTTCGTAGTGGATGATACGCCGTATTGATCCATTGCGCAGAGACCGACACGTAATTAGACACTCGTAGAAGTTAATTTTGGCAAAGTTTCTCATCGATCGTACTTACCCACTAATGGTACCATCAACGTATACACGGGCTGTGCTCCAGAGGTTGCTTTAGTAATAGTCTGCAATTGTGGCAAATAATCGATGAAACAATTGGTGTCTGGTACCAATTGTTTTGGTTTCACTTCTATTTCCACCGATACCGAAGATTTCTTTAAGATTGCCTGCAAAATACATTATTATATAATTATAATAAGAAATTTGTCAATCAATCGTTTAAAAATCAAATTAACAGAAATTAACAAGAAAATATAACTACTTCCATTAGGAGATAAATCTCGTTCGTTGGAGTATCGTGGGGAAAAAGATGGGTAGAGTTCATAGGATGCACCAGAAGACGCATTACCTTCCAATTGAATCCCACGTATGCGCACGATGGATCGCAAAACAGTCGCGCACACCACGGAGAACAATGTCGGCTTGGGACGGCACAACGCGAATGCCAAGTAACCATTGTTACGACAAAGGATAAGGAAAGTAATGAGTCCCCTAATGTCGCTTTAAGTCGTGGGACGATGATCGATATAGCATACGGAATTGCTTTAAACTGTCTCTTTAAAAAGTCACTTTATGGGGCTCTGATGTTTCCGTTTGTGGCTAGAACTACTTAGCATCTATGTCATTTTCTATTTTCTTGTAATAATTGTTAGTAATTTTCTCTTATTGTTGTACTCTTGATTTATGATTTATCTCATTCATTATTTCATCTTCTTCATAATAAAATATTTTCTTAACGAAAAGATTACAATTTTGTTAACCGTAAAAGAATGAATATGTATCGCGACGTTCCCTTGGTGACAAAACGCTCGGCTTGGTGGAAAGTATGCGAACAACTCGACAAGTCTAATTGCTCGTGAAAATACACGAACGGAATGCAAAAGTAGTAATGGGCTGTACACAACGAAATATATCTCGAAGATAATACGTAAATGTCACGCACGTATCGACGATCTTCTTCTATCTTCCTTTCTCTTTTTTGGCAAGAATTCGGGACATCTCAAGATTCAGCTTTCGTATCAATTCTCGACGCATCGTCAATCCGAGTATATTACTCGCAATTTCTATTCCGTGTGGCGCAATATTGGCATAACAGGGCCACTCTAGCACTTTCTGACGAATCTCGAGTCGAGTACGAATTCGATTTCTCAGTCCTTTTACTGATAGTTCGTTGTCGTTGGTAAAACGCGATCGATAAGTTAGCTTACTTATAGCCGATATGTCGAGTTGGTGAAGATAAAGTGTAGGATTTTAAACCCAGAAGGTAGAAAAATATTCGCTTTAAATTTCGATTTACGTGTACATTTATATATGGGAAATATTTTCTCAAAATAACACACAAAAGCTTTTAAAATTTGTCCGATATTTTCTATGAATGTTCGAAATATATTGGAAAGTGAGAAATCGAACAAAAGTCACTGTAAAGAAAATCGAATGTTAAGACTTATATAAATTGCATGGAATAATCGTGAATTACGTTGAAAATCATTTACAAGGGACAATAAGTCATCGTTATATGTTCGAGTAAAACTTACTCGTATTCGAGAGGCACTTGAATACCTCGCTACAGACGTAACATTCGCTCGACTAGACATCGACTCCGTGAATGAATGGGGACACCTGTTCCGATATTCAGGTGGGCACGTCGGGTTATTCATAAGCGAATATGTAAGCCGCTTGTTCTAGTTATGGGGGAACGGAGCTTTTTATCTCCAGTTGATCGGGACACGTGCATAAGTACCGAAAGGGAAAATAGACTATAATGATTTAAATCTAATGAAACTATTATATATATATATATATAAACTATATCAATTTCTTCATAGATTCGAACGTAGAATAGTTTTAAAATTGATAAGATTTATTAAAACATTATAAAATATAAAAATTAAATAAAAGATTTGTATTATATAAATTGAAGTTTAATTTACCGAAAATAATGAACATATAATGAAATTATTAGGATTGTCATACCTAATAATATTTGGACCATACAATATAATCATATTTAAGTGAAAGTATTTTTTCTAAATCCATAATTATTAAAATTAAAAAAATTTTTTTTATCGTACGAAGAAATGCACATTTTCAAAATGTGGTGGTTTTATATTAACAAGCATCTTCATTTCTAATAAGGAGGCATTCGTGATAGGTTTAGTCTAAGCACTTGGATAACTCAAGGTTTATAAAGCTGTATCCAGAAAAGTGAGAGATCTGGGTTTGTGTCTTGGTCCAGACCACTTGAAAATTTAATTTTATCGTGAATCCTAAAATTCGAAAATAAAGAAAGAAACATTAACATATTCTTATCAAAGAATATCTAAGAGTATTAAATAAAAAGATGTTAAAAGAAAAGTGCATGAAAGCTCATAATTCTTCTCATATCTTGTTATTTACACAGTTATTCGATAAATATACCATTTTTCTAATCTTTCAACTAAAGCACATCTCATCTGCTTTAACAATTTTTATTTCTTATTCTTATTAATCTCAAATATATTAGTCTATAATTTGAACATTACAAAATGCACAATCGTATAATCTTGTCGTTTATCAAGAAAACATCAACCTGTTAGTTACCGACATGATTTCTCTTTTCCGTGGCGCCTGCGGACACTTACGTTCTCAGACTCATTAGAACTTATGTAGTAGATAAAAAAATCTTTTACTCCCATTTGAAGTATTCTTGGATTCCTGAAGAGTGTTAGGTGGTACCGTTGTTTCATTTCCTCCTTCTCTTCTACAGCCTTTTTGAAACACACACCTTCGTTCTCGTTAATCGTATTCGTCACTTTTTCTTCTCACATACATATAAGATTCTACAAAGAAAGAAAGAAAGAAAGAGAGAGAGAGGGAGGGAGGAAGAAGAGAAAGAGAGGGAAAGAAAGAGAGAAAGAAAGAGAGAAAGAAAAAGGTAGCCCTTGTCCGATGAGTGCCTGGCTGGTCTGGCTGGTCTGCCCTCCTCAGTTGCCCTCTGCAGTTACCCCTCCTCGCCTCCTCCATCGTAGCTTCTCGTGAGAACCCGCCTTGTATCACGCATCGCGGTTCTAACGCCCGCGCATATTAAGTACACACCGACGTCCTTTCCATACACCACCAAGAAAGATCTCCAGCTCGTGGTAACATTGTAAATGCGCTACACTCGCAGAAACTTACTCGCACCATTAGGAGGGACGGCCAAGTATAAGAGCAAACGAGATGGAGAACACGCGTGGTTTGACACGGATGATGAGGAACCGACACGGGCCCTCTTTTTAAATTGCTTTCTTTCGTTCTTTCCTTTTTTTTTCTTTTTTTTTTTTTTTTTTATTAGTCTTTTTAATTTTATTTTTTTATTCTTTTCCTCTTATTTCATCATCCAGCTTGCTCGACGATTTTCACGAAGCGAATATGACTTGCTCCTTTCTTATTCTGTCTATCTGTCTGTCTGTCTGTCTGTCTGTCTGTCTCTCTGTCTTTCTCTCTTCCTCACACCTTCTCTTTTTTTACTATTTTCATTGTTATAATATAACAAGGAAAATTAATATTTTACGCAAAGCAATTTATCGTAAAATATTTAAATATGTATATTGCAGCGTTTTATGGAAAGTTTGAACGAAACGAATGTTTAAATATTTTCTAGTAATACCTGATTATTGATTATATTTGATATTCGTTGTTTATTAAATGCGATTGTAATCACATGAAATAATACCGTTTCAATTAACTTCAGATGAACGCAGCATATTTCAAAATCTTCATGAGAAACAACGATGTTCTGTGAGTTGTATCCATTTATAATATGTTTTAAATTAATTTTATATTACTTAAATAAGAAACTGATAATTTACATCAGGGGTGGACAACTTCTCACCATCAATCAATTCATTTCCTCACTACTTAAGTTTACTAGCCACTACTCCAACAGATTATCTATAAATAGACAGAAATACAAGCCGTGCATCTCACGAGCCACGGCGTAGCAGTATCGAATAATGGGGGTCGTCTCCTCCCATTTTACTGGAACAGGCAAGTAGAAGAAGGAACCACATGCGGGCCGTCAGTTACCCATCCCTGATCTACGTAATACGATAAAATATCAGATGTTACAATCTATGGTAAAGTGTACACTTGCAATTTAACTGTCTCGCACAGCAACAGTGTATTGACGACCAACTTATTAGCCGTAACATAAAGGTCAAAACCATATAATAAATTTATAAAAAATTACACCACAAAAATTATTCTGTAAGTTAAAAAATTAACATTATTTAAAAAAATAATAATAATAATAAAATTGTCCCAATTCACTGATTCTAATAAAGCATTATACGATTTATGAGAATTCGAGAAAAAGAAGAAGATAGATGCGCATCAGTACTGAATGAACAACATCAGATAACTATTAAATCAGGGGGAAAATTCGGTTGACGGCAAAGTGAATGAACAGCATATTAAACGTAAGCGATGCGTGTGCGTTTACAAGAGACATTTTTGAAAACTTAACGAAGGTGGGGGATAAGGTTTTAAAAACTTCGACGCTTGCGGAAACCTTTTCGCAACGGATGTGTGTAGAACGATGCCGATAGCTTGAAAATGTAGAGAGGCGGTGATATTACATTGGTGCTGGCAATGGTATTGGTGACGGGGGTACGGTAAGGATACGTTCTCAGCTCGAGACTACGAGGAATGTGCCTTGACACTGGCGAAGAACCGATGGAAGGCGCATACAAATATATTTACCGGTCAGGCTCTCGCCGGTTCCTCGCAGGAGGTAGGCACTAAGCTTTTTTTTTTTGTGTTTGTTTTTTTTTCTTTTTTTTCTTTTATTTTCTCTTACGTGTGCATGTACATGTACATAGGTATATCGAGCTGTAGTATCGTCACGGGTAACGCCCTTTTGTCATTCTATTCCGCGCGACAGCCTCTCGCGAGAAATTATCGTTCTTCCGATCGAAGCACGGAAGGAAAGCCGTGCTGCTGCTGCCCCTCTTGCACGCAGCTCTCGTTACCGAGTAATTTACGTACGTGATAGGTAATACTTTTTAGAGAAAAAGAGAAATTCAGAGAAAGAGAGAAAGAGAGAGAGAGAAAGAGAGAAAAGGAAGGGAGGAAAATAGAAAGATATAGAAAAGGAATAAGTTGAGTAACAAGTTAAAGTAAGGGACGTATTTGTCACGACGTTAATTGAAACTCCATATTAGTCGTGTCGAAAAGAATGACAAAAGAATTAACGAATTTACTATTCGGTCCTCTGTAGATACATAAATTACTCAGGACGAGCTTGACACGAGACTCGATTAAGAAAAGACTGCGTATACCTTGTCAAGATAAAAAGTATTTAGATCTTGCCTTTAATCATATCTAATAATGGAAAATTATGACAAACTCGTTTGAAGAGAAAATCTTTAATTCCGTCTTTCTACTTTTCTTAAAAATTATAGAAACGTCAAAGAACGTTGACTCAAATTTCATCTTCTTTTTCTTCTATTTCCTTCTCCGATATACTTATCGTATTATAATAGGCAAATTTTTCATATTTCTATCATGAACTCGTGAATAAAATACGATAAGAACACAAAGGAGATTATTGAGCATTGATTTTAGCCGACAACGTATAGTTCTTTGATATCTTTGAATAATAATACAAAATTTGAATAGAGAGTAAGAGAAACACACAAGCAAAGAGAAAGAGAGACTATAGAGTATTTCAAATATGAAATCCTCCAATGTGTTGTTACATTCATATGACAATCCTACTGTAATATTGGTACCTTTGATATCATGCGAAACTTGATATGGAAATAATCGTTAATGCTCGAACATTAATACAGGTGCGAATAAACAACGGCAAATATAACGGTTGGAAATGGTAAAGAGATATAGCAACTACACAAACCAAATAAGCTTCAAAACGCACATTCAATCGTCAATCGAACTCTGGAAACTTTATTTTTTATATAAAATATTAATAAAAGCATAAAGTGATACAATATGCAATACAACCTGACCTTTATTCTCATATGTAATTACTAATGCCATTAATTTAAATGAAAGGTAATCCGTATAGAGAATTATTTTATTATATAGCTTGTTATTGTGAGTTCGTGTTTAATAACGCAAACGAGAAATTAATTAACATGCAGGTGAACAGTCAAAGATCCGAAATATTAAATCATTTAATTATTCGTTGTATTATTTTTACTCTTATCAAACAGAGGAATAAAAATTGCATGTGACATTGTTATAATCGAATTTACTGGTGAAAAAAATGTCACTCTAACGATTTCAACGTTTTTTAAATATCTTTCATATCATATTTTATGAAATAATTAAAATTTCCCGATAAAGTGAAATACGATGTTGATAAAAATAAAAAGTTAACACGATGCTTTTAACGAGATAAAATAAATAGGAATAAAAATTAGAGCATACTGGTTGATTGTATTTCCATCCTAATTGTTCATTATTGGCTCTACCTCCGAGTAGAATTAGCAAATAGGTTTACACAAGCAATATATTAAGGATAATCGTATTCATAAATGCAACAGTTGCAGCAGCAACGATCCAACCGCTTGTAATGGTACTCGCAAATCAAATCGGCCCTCCGGTTAACCATAAAATACACCCGCGTGAAAGGAATCCTGATGACAAGAGACGAAGCACCTGAAGGCTTGCTACGACACGAGATGCCACCTGAGAGCGAAGTTCTGTTAAAAAGCAGCTACCGTTCTTGAAATTCCGATGGGTGTTTTAAAATAAAAAAAAAAATAAAAAAAAGAATTAAAAAAAAAAAAAAAACTATGAAAAAGGTTGCTTCTACGAAGTTTCAAAAGTGAATAGAAGATCGAGAAAAATTGTTGAAGAAACGAAGTGAGGTATTAATAAGAAAGAGAGAAAGAGAGAGAAAGAGAGAAAGAAAAAAAGTGAGTGAGAAAAAAAGAAAGGGAAGGCTCGAGTCTAGTCTTCTATTCCTCCTCGCTTCAGCGAGGAAGGCTTGGGAATTAATGGAGGTTCATTGAGGTAGTCCCTGCAAAGAGCGACTGGTTGTACGGACCCTCGACACGAATCCGTCCTTCCTGTACAACGCGAAGACACTCAGTCTCCGGCTCTTCTGAGAGTGCTTCGGTGCAACGACGCAAACATTGACATTATCACGAGCTGTAGCATACTCTCTCTCCTGTTTTCGTCCTTTCTATATTTTCTATTTTCTTGCTTTTTCTCTATCTTTCTACGTTAGGAAAGAGAGAGAAAGAGTGAGAGAAAGAGAGAAAGAGAGAAAGAAAGAAGATGAAGAATAAGAGGATGAAAAAGTAGAAGTTAGAGAAGACCACGAAGAGTATGTTTGCGTACTCTCAATGACTGAACTAATAGAAACGAGAAGGTACGATTCTTCGATGCCACATTTTCTATAATGGAATTCCAGATGCCAGTAAGAAGGGGGAAAGCGTTCTTTTCAATTTTCAGAGATCTACAGACGCTAGTTGTATTCTTTGTATTTTCTATTTGAAATTCGGTAGGATGGGAAAAGGTAAATTGGAAGGTTCCGTAAGAAAGAAAGATGCGGAAGAAAAAAGGTGGCGGAGGGAGAAACTTTAGATCGAGTTTTTTTTGTCAATGTAACGCGTGTGACTATTGGACAAGAAAGAAGAACTCGGTCTATCTTTATTTCTCTTTCTTCCTATTTTCTTTTTTCTTTAGTTTATTTCTTCAACGAGGAATTCGGCAAGTCGAAAAGAAAATCTCAGCAACGCTGAAAGCGAGTCCTTATATAACTCTGCCGAGGAAAGGTAAATTGTCTCTTATGTACACATCGTTCGAGAATGTAGATGGTTAGGCGATTCGAAAGGTCTCTTTCTTCATGGAAAATGACACTTCGTTCGATGGATAAGAAAGAAAAGGAAAAAGAAAAAAAGTACCCAAAAAAAAAAATAAATAAATAAATAAAAGAAACATACATTCCAAAAGGAAAGCAAAGTTACCCCTTCGAAAATGTCAAGACCAAAATTTGAACAGTTCTCTAGTCGTTTTCTCGTTTAAAAGCACACGTGTCAAACTCGAAACATTCATCCCTGCAAGAATTTACTTAATGTAAGAATATGTCCTTTTTATTTTTTTCTTTAAATGTAAAACTATAAGAAAATGTTTGCATAAGTACATATTTTTGTAGCTTTAAGTTCGTCATCAGTAAAATAATGTTTCGATTACGTAATAAGAAGAGTTAAATATATGTACTTAGAGCTTACACTATGTCAGATAAAATAACAAATTTAGGTTTTACCCTGTAATAGGACATATACGGAAAAATGAAATCGAAGGTAATTACTAAACGCAGTTATTATTGACAGCAAAGTAGATGAACTGACAATGGAACAGAAATTATCATTTACATAAGACGGATGTCACATGGTTGTGACAGCCGAGAAGGGCTAGGAGTATGTCCTAATATTGCGAAAATGAAAGATTTCTTCTCGCAGTTGGGATAGAAGCTATTATCGGTGGCACTATGCGTGAACAATGAACACAATGTCCTCGTCGTTATTGAAGCCCCTTTTCTCGGGAGTAGACACGAAAGAAGGGGTAAACGTACACTTTATCTCGAACCTGCAGATGATATGAGGGTGAGATCCAACCACGTACCAATCCCATGGGACCAGCCGTAATATTTCAACCATAAAAGTTTGAATATATCGTGTCCTATGCTCTCCCTCTCTCGCACTTTCTCTCTTTCTCTTTATATATATATATATACATATGTACACCAGCAAGCAGTCTATACATATACATACTCTAGGTATGACTTTAAAGCTTCGTAAGGGAACACGTATGAGTAGCAAGTAGTGAAAGAGAGAAAGAAAATATGAGAGATGGAGAGAGAATCTTTGCTTAGAAAGGGTGAAGATTTGCTGGGCTCGCGTGGAGAGACGATGACACTGGGGTGAATTTATAGGATGGCAACGGCAGCACACGGCTGTAGCCAGATTTTATGGCATCTACAACATCATGGGATTTTTGAAGTACTATACTGTCTCCTCTAGGCGCACCCTTGGATTTCTACGTGACTGCCACATAAACGGCATACAAAATGTGTGGAGTATGTTGCAACTAATGAACGCGAGAACATAGAAGACTATGTAGTACCTTGTCACGATCATTCGTTCCTAGTTGGTATCGCTAATGTTTTCGATATCTATGAATATGTGTAAAGTATGACGTGATTTAAATTAAACTCGAATCCTTAGGATTTGCTTTGAACAGAAAATAGGTCTACTCCCCTTTTTAAAATGTTTCAAGAATTGAAATTACTCTGCTTGCGTCATTAACTGCGATCGTTATCTACGTTGGACGTTAACTGGCTATCTTCTAACGTCGATTAAAGTTAACAAGGATTATTCTTTAAAATTCTTCTGATGTGAGATCATGGAACCGTGGAATTTCGTTTGCCTTGGTTATTCGATCTCAACTATCCCTACCATTTTTAAGTTTTACGTAAGTAATTGATATGGCTTTATTTTTTTGTTATATATAATATTAATAAAATTTTAATTTCACAAACAAATTGTTTCTTTTATAATTGAAGGTAAGATAAATAAATATGGAATTAAAGAGACAAGAGAAGATTTTAAGATTTTAATACTAGCCGTAATTTGAGCTGTTCTAAGCTCCCTCTTTGGAGCGAGATAAATTCTGTGGTACCATAACCGAGGGTTGCAATACGATTGGGAAAAGTGGCTGATAGGAAACCATGATTCTGGATTCGGTCGTCTTTAAACGACCAAAGTCTTGTTCAAATTCAAAGCCGCTCGTTTCGTAGGACGAATATTGCGAAGGACTTTAAAAAGTATTACCCAAAAATAAGACCCTCAGGGTCGGTCGTTATCTCAAGTATAAGATTTTATTTTGTCTGCTTACTGTTCGTATATACGACAGGTTGTTCGGCTCGGTGATAATAAAGCAACAAAAAGAGAGAATGTCAAGGTTTGAATCGATCATGTACGAGCGTAGAAGCGTATTTTTGTTTAGATAAGTAAGATATCGAATGATCAATAATCTAACGTATATATATAATCTCAATTTAAATTAAATATTTTATAATTGATATAAATAAACATGCAGAAAAAAAAATATGTCATTTCATATTACATTCATACTTCATTTTAATACAATCACTATATTACTTACTATTGCAACGCTTCATGTGCTAATAATCCGAGTGAGAAGGAGATAAAAGCAATTGTCGTTAATCATAATACAGTGGATCGTTTGTACGTTGTTGTTTATTAACAAACTGTTCATTTAACCACCAAACGATATAACAACGAGCGTGACAGAAACGCAGTAACATGGCAACGCGCGATATTCCGAGCCCCGAGGTTGTATATGCATTTTACATGGGAATCGCGTTGGCATTTATATTCTATTCGACTCGGTTGAATCTCGTTTCAAATGATTGTATAGTACGGAATCGACGAATAAAGCTATAAATTATCTATCTCGCTGAGAGTATACACCGATGATGTGAATTTCGATCGAGTAATCTCAGAAAAACATGACATCGAGCCAACAACAACAACGTCAGGCTTCAAGTTAATAGATACATAATTACTTTACATTATTTGTTTTCCCTATTATTTTATTATTATTATTATTATTATTATTAATATTATAATTACAACAATAATTATAGCCTAATGTAATGTGAAATATATTTGAAATTCACTCGTACAATATTCTAACATATGGTTGTATGAATATAATCGTATATAATAAATATGAAAGTTGTAATTGAATTGTGTTCACAAAATTCAAGTCTACTCGTGATGAAGTATGCGTGTAAATACTTTGTCGCCATATACACGTCGGAAAACGATAAAGAAATAAGTTGACTCCTTTTTCAGTCGCCTTTTTTAAAGTATTCTAGACGTAATAAGTAACGCGTGCTAGCTTGCGCAGGCACGCGCTAATTGAAGTACAAACTAGAAAGCTAATTGAAAGTATTCTGCTTTTTCGAATCACCGTTGTTTGAAATGTTCATCTAAAATACTCTGTATAACACTAACAGATGTTGTAGAGATAAAGGCACTTATTTCTTGTTCGATAAATGCGATACTAATATAAGATAATAAGTTTAAGGTATAATATTATTCCCTTGAATTCTATTCGGACATTCTTACTTGTTACATTTGTGTAGAAATTATTTTTCCTTATATACATTGTATATAACTATGAGTTATCTTTTTTTTCTTTTTTTATTAAAACGATTGCATTGTAACTACGCGTATCTATATATATATATATATATATATACATAACACAACATATATGTGTAATTATTTATTATAATTAAAAACATTACTGTAAATTTAAATGACATTATTTCTATACTAACTATATTAAAATACGATAACGTTTTTTTTTTTTTTTCGTATCTTTTTGAACGCGTTCAACGACACGTTTGCAAATACCATCAAGCTTGAAATGTTCGTAACGAATTCATTCCGTCATTTATTTATAATTAACTGCTAAAAAAAAAAAAATTCGTGGACTGTAATTTTTTGCGGTGTTTTTGGGGGGAAAAAAAAGAGCGTAATAATTCACGAAAGATCTACGAGAGTACTCTCTACCAGTTTATTCGGATAATACGGATAATACGAATTATAGCGAACACGTGAGAGCGTACGTTTAGTTTTAAAAGTTAACGCTATTAAAAGTTTCTTGCAACGATGGCGTCAGGTAGAAGGTACGTGCCATTATCGCGAGTTCAAGACAATTAAACCTCCTCGTCGTTGACGTCGTCCGTTGTTGCGACAACGTCACAATGATGAATTATTTTAAGCAAAGTAGAAATAGATTTATCTATTATCTTTAAATAAGGCCGATGACTTCATTGATCGTAAATATTTTAAAATAACGAGAAAGTAAATTCCCCATTTTGCTTATGCTCGCGCGTATATGTGTCGTGGTCTACGATCAGAGTTGTTCGTAACAAATACGAATACAAATACGAATAAGAATACGAATACGAATACGAATACGAATAGAAATACAAATACAAATACGAATAGGAATAGAAATAGGAATACGAATGTACTTCTAAGCGAATATGGTTCTAACCATGTAACAAAACATCTCGAGACGGACAATAATTACAAGGGACGCGTAGCAGTGCTTTATTTTAGTTATTATTTACAATTAGCAACGGTAGGTCGTTAGCCCCACGATCACCGAACATCAGCGAGCAAAGATGACCTCGACTTTAACATCCGGTATATCGTAGTTCTAAGGACATCGACGAAGAAACGCATTAACGCCAACCTGGAAATAGATTCTGTCACTTCGAAAGAAATATGTAATGTAGCAATCATTTTATTTCATTTTATTTTGTAACATCATATATTGTCTCTACAAATTTTCCTTATGTGTCGCGTATAATCAAAGATAAATGAAAAAACGATTATAAATAATAATAATAATGTTCTGTTAAATATGCATAAGTATATTACATAATACAAATCTTCTTTCTTTGTGACATTTTACTTGCCCTAAGAGAAACGTAAGATGCAAAGATCCCTTTTCATCTTGTCTGAGAATTTTCGATGACATTCAATAATCGATTTTTTGTTTTTTTTTTTCTATTTCATCGTATGCTTTTGTTCTCTGATAAATTCAGTTTTTCGTAGCAAGAAGACGTATACTTTCACACCCCCTCCCTCCCCCTCGCCCTCTCGCTCCTCACCCTCTTTCTTTTCATTGCTTCCCCTTAAGATCTTACAAGCGCCGTGAATCCCACGGGAGGATAATCTATTCCTTTTAGAAGGGAGTCGAATAATGAGAATACAGAATACTCGGTAGACTGGATAAAATTCAGATTTTCCTTATTGACTCTCTTTTTCTTTTTTACATTTTTGATTATGTCAATAATAAAAACTATCTCGGCGATCTCGTGATTTAAAAAAAAAAAAAAAAAAAAAATCAATGAAGGAAATTCGATTTCGATATGTTTCTTTCTCATATTTAGAAATTATTTGAAAAATAAAAAATGGGAAATATAATATTACGAATAAAAACATTAAAAATAAAAATTAAGTATAGCACGGTAAGAGTAAAATCGATAAGGAAATGTGATTAGAAGGAAGTCCGTAATTAGAGGAGACGATTGAACGTAAGATCGAAACGACGATCGGTCTCTCTAGATCTCACAGGAGTAAGAAGAGAGAATGAGATATCTAACGAGGTCGAGGAGAAGCCTAATTAAATTTATGCTAAGATCCGCAACATCGTCTTAATTATGGCACATAAATTCGAGAAGCCAATTAGATATCCGTTAATAGAAACCAACTCTGTCGGAAGATTAAAGAACTACTCGAGTATACTATTCAGTTATATCTCGAACTAGATGATAGGATAGAGAGAGAAAAGGTAGAAGAGAATCATTTCGTTAGATCTAGACGAATAAATTACACATAGTTACGAGGTTGTCTTTAAAGAAGAACAAGGAGATTGGAAGGAATTGTACGATAATCATGGGATTATGGAAAGAAATTTGCATTATAAGAATGTTCCACGTTTATATACTCCTTCTTTTTCCTTTTTTTTTTTTTTTTTAATATTCATAATCAGTTTTATTATCATTCTCGTATCCTTGGATTTGTTCCTTTGAATATTCGTTAATCAAATTCTTTTTACATAGGTTTGACTAATGAAATGAATTTTAAATTGAACCGTATTATTGCCATTAAATTCTTTTCAATTAAATTGATAATGAAAAATTTCATGGAATCTTTCCTAATAAAAGTTTTGCTATTTCGTGCGTGCATGTATCACGTGTATCAAAGGAACAAAAAATGGCAAGACTGGTCCTTCGGAATTTCGTAATTCCACGCTTCTTTTCTTTTGGAACACGTCCAAACGTTTGGCAGTAGACAAAAAGGTGTTCTGGCAGGAGGAGGAGAATTGTTGAAGGTACAAAGACGACGAAATTGATCGAGGCGTGAATGTCGAAAATAATAAAAGCAATCGAAGAAATAAGTAATCGTTTCTCACATAGTGGCGTCCTTCGTATCAGAGAATTTCGATACCGTTAGGTTGGCCCTTGTGATTGTACCGGAGGAATTCATTTGATTCTTTTTTCTCATCCACTCGTGAATCACGCCAGGTCTCCTTCGCCGTTCACCCACGACGATAGGAAAACCCGTTCGATGGTTCAACTGCAAAACGCATGAGTCGGATAAACTCGATGTTTTATGACGAATAGACGAAACTAAATTTTACTTTTCCATTTTCGAATCCGATGAGACGAGAAGAGGAACGTTGGTAACAATTTGATTTACTTCGTAAACCAGCCAAGGCTATAAGTCATTGTATCGCTGGATAAAATATCGAACGAAAGTTTTTATAGAGTAAAACCTCCGGAGGTATATGAATTATTACAAAGTTCCATCGTAAAGTTCGTCTGTTACGAAACAATTGACACGAAAGAATACTCGAATAATATTTAAAACAATTGAACGATCAAAATTCTATAACAACATTATTTCTTAACTTGTGAAAAAATCTAAATTATTTCCAGTTGTTTAATCGTGTTAGATTCATGGAACAGGAAAATACAGATTCTTAAATTGCACGATTAAACGTTACGGTATCAAGAGAAATGATCAAATCGATATATAGTAAGATGGGAGATTAGACAAGTTACGGTCGCTGATTCTGACACGGTGCTGTCCTTTCCATTATTAATCGACACGAAGAAACCCGTAATCGACGCCACGCCTCTTCCACGTTTATCGATTCGACGTCAGTTGTTCCGAAATAGACAAACGTTCGTCCTTGTAATGATAGTGGCCGAGAAAGCAGAAAATAAAAATAAGAAAATCAATTGATGATTGTTTATAACCGTGGACGTAGACTCTGAGTTTGTTAGTCCGATCAATACTCGACGAAGAATCCGTTAGAGAATTACTTGGCAAGAAACTCAATCTATTCCTTTTTACCGACCATGCGAGCCACATCGTTTTTTGTCTATAGGCTCGTTCATCTTAATTATTTGTTAACGGCAAATTTTGATTCTTTTATTTACTCCTTAACGGTAAAAGTCCGCGATTAAAGACGAAAATGAAATTACCAAAGGTTTTTAACTCAATTTCATCCACATTAAGATTTTAATATAAATTTCATTTCAGACGATTTCTCTTCTCTCTAATGTGTTTCTTTCTCTTTTTTTTTTTTTTAACAAAAATATTATTACGTTATATAATCCAACTAATATAATATAATTAATATTTATATATTTATAAGAGAAATTATTTAATAACTTAAAATTATTATTTCGACGATGTTATATTTAAATTCATCGCAACCGTATATTCGCCGTATGTTATCATCGGTAAATTTGTGCGATATTCATATGGTCCAGACTGTACGTGTCTGGAAAAACATTATATCCGGTCAATGACTCTGCTTTTTTCGGGGAAAAAAAAAATACTATTGTAATTAACGTACACAAAGCTATACACTTTTTTCTCTCTCTCAAAATCTGCCCGTTTTACCTCGCATTCTCTCCTTTACTCATACGTAACGCATACGGTGTATTAAGCGGTAACCGTTTTTCAAAATGTGAATTTGATTACTCGTCTAGTTCGTGACGTAAAAAATATTTAAAAAAAAAAAAAAAATTGGACAAAAAATCAGTATAGATAAAAGAGACGACGAGAGATTCCATGAGTACAAAAAAGTAAGAGAAAGAGACAGATAGTGCGAAGCGCGTGCTAAAGAAAGAAAGAGAAGGAGTATTTAAGAGAATCATTTTAAATCAAATTAATATAAAAAAAAAAAAGAGAGAAGAATAAAGAATAAAAAATCAGGAAATTGTTAATTTCATATATGAACCCATTATTTTTTATATGAAACTATTTCGATTTTTTTCAAAAGCTTCCTAAATTTCTAACTTCGCGATATCATCTTCGTTTCTTCAAATAATAGTTAGACACTCAAAATGATGGACTTCCACGTCTTTGGGATTTTTTCAAACTTTATATTAATTATTTTTAAATTAAAAAAAAAACCCCCCGTAAAGCATGTAATATAAATCGTTTTTACCCTTATTCATGTTATATATGTATATAAAGAACACAAATAAATCACATCTTTCGGTAATTCAGGTCAAGTTTCGTACGAATTTCTTCCTGTCCTTGATAATACTTACAAAAAAAAATAAGGAGAACGGTACATGCGAGGATGCGAAACTAGCCGTTTACATAAATTTCGACCCTTACTGCGTTTTGACCCTCGCGTGCTCTTATTAAAGCAAAATTAACGAATCGTTCAACGGTTCCAGCTAGTTGGCAAGCCGGTTTCGACCTCGTCCTTGCTAAGACCACGTAGAAAAGCAGAGAATTTCGTACTTCTTTCCTCCTTTTGCCGATTCCTTTCCAACGGCTAATTAACCGTATGAATAACGTACCACACCTATTCGCGTAAAAACCACTGTGTGCAGAACACAGTAATTGTCTGTATTTACTTGCTAGTATGTAAGCCAAAGTGCAGAGATCAACGTTCACGGAAACCGCTTTTAAGTCATTGTTGGCAATGGAAACTGGTTAGGGACCAGGTCATACCGCTCCTAGCAATGATCTAGATATTATAAACAGGTTCTTTTGCCAGTTCTATTACCAAAAATTGAACAATTGTTAATCCTTCGTAAAAAGATCATTATTAGTAATTCAAATTTTATATGTAACTAATTAAAGTACTTGCGTATGTAACGAGAACAATTTTCACACGTCCCACCCATAATTTGACACGTGAAGTTTAAAGTTATATACATTAGGATAATATTTTCAAATTCACTTAAAAGAAATGCAATACAAAATAATACAAAATATATAAAAAAAAAATCATTTTTAATATATCTCAATGATTAAAGAAAATTATTAATCAAGAGGAGTTAAATCGTCTACACACAAGAATTAAATTATAATGAATTAATGAAACAATTATTAATTTTGAAAAAAATAGCCTGATATTAAAATAACGTTAAAATCAGATATATTATTTCATTTGAAGAAGTTTTATGTGAATTACTAAAACAAAACTAAAAATCATCTCGATCGAACAATATCAAATTAGTTTAATCTCGACAAAATCTTTTAAGAGAAGAATAACTGGACACCATGAAAAAGGGGGAAAGGAAAGAAAAAAGATTAATCGGACGCTACGACACAACGAAGACGCAATCCCTTTTGCCGGAGGGAGGAGACTCGATAATAAATATGCAAAAAGGAGGAGCTCATGGATGTCGTAAATAAAAACGGGAGATTCGCGTGCAGAGTCTGCGTTGTTGACCGCCTCGAGAAAGAAGGACGAACTTCTTTGTTGAAATAAAAGTACGAGCGGAAAAAAAGTATCTTCCTCTTTTAGTTATGCTCGTGCGTTAAGAGGATGAAAAAACCATAAGGAAGAAAAGTGCCCGTAATTTCTTTTTAGTTGGTTTAACTGAACACAGTAAAACGACGTATGTTCTGCTGATAAAACTATAAACCCGTGATTTGTCGATGACTTTGAGATAATAGGAGAGAGGGGGTGGGGAAATAAAATAAAAGATACAGAAGAAAAGAACCACCGAGCACGGATATCGACTTAACGTTCCTATTTCATAAAACGTTTATTCCCTTAGTAACTTTTACCGGAGTTACGAGAAAAAAAAATAATAAAGAGAGTGAAAGACAACTTTTCTTATACATACATAGCGCAATGTAAAAAATCTACGTAAAAAGATCTAATGTGTGTAGAAAAAAATTTGATTACCATATTTGTAGAAAAATAATTACTATATTATTATAAAATAAGAGATGAAGAAAAGGTGAAAGAGAAAGAGAGAGAGAGAGAGAGAGAGAAATCATCGATCGACGTTTTGATAAAAGCTTTGAATTTCTCTTTCGATAGGTACAGGAATAGTGCGATAAGAGGTAGGATTAAAGTTACGATCTATCACGAAGAATCGATGGATCGTCTTTCTCGATCGCCGGAGGAGTCAGTCAGTCGATCGCGTGCTTCTGGTGGTACCTTCTTACTACTCACCTGGACTCGTTGTCGGTGACGATCCTGCTTCCGTTGCTTCCTTTCGAGCTCCTCCTTCCGTTCGATCAGTGATCTTATCTCTCCGAGAGCCACAGGCGCCCCGTTGTCGTCGAGTACGTCACTGTTCAAAGGCAATCTCTTCATTGTGGAAACTGGCTCGTTCTCGTCCTCGCTATAACTTTCCACTAATAACTCCGAATCGCTCTGCAAGAAACGCCATTTTTAAAACTATTATCATCCGATATTTATACCATGTGATTCTAATCGATTAATCTCTTGGTTAACGATTTATTTAAAAACAACAAAATTTACATAATATGGAATAAATTTACATATGTTGATGCTAAGAGTAATACCATGAAGCTAATAGATTTCTATTATAAATGAAAATAAATAATTATGTATACATTAGATATTATCTCAATTTGAATCACGAAATATAAATTCGTCAGATTACATTTACAATTAGGCAAAACAAATCTAATTCTAATTGTAAGCATCACATATACCTTAAAGATTAGATAATGATAACGATAAATAAATACACAATTTCATTTATTATCCGATTAACAAATTCACGATATTCCAAGATTCGTAATCTTGTATTTAAATTAATAAAATCGATCAAATTTACCTGTTCAGGTGGTGAACTCGGTGAACTGGTGCTGGATGCTTCTACCACAGATACATATTCGCTCATACCGCTTTCGTTCTTTTGTAACTTCAACACCGGTGTCTCCAGTCCGCAGAGAAATACTTGACCGAAGAAGAGCACCTTGCTTATCCTTAGACAGACCTGAGCGATATCCTGAAAGGTATCGACAGGTTAGGCTATAGCTAAGTCGAACAGTCGATCGGATATCGTACTACTAGTTTGCGATCGAGAGATCGATACGTCTGATAAATTTATAGTCTGTGTTAATCGATTGGACGTACGTACTAGCTAGTGATTTACGGATTTAATAAACTTATGGGGTGCGTATGCCCGATAGCTTACATGTACCTATCGCAAGCATTTACATCCTATCGATATGATGCCGAAGAGAATTAATGAAAGATTTCAATCGTGATTAGATACTCACCATGTCTTCCGTCTTCTCTACGTAACAAGGTTCTTGAGGATTTGACATTAACGGCGTGAATCCTGCCAATGTCGTATCTTCTGGCAACTTCACCAATTCTAGTTCTAAACAAACAACAAATTTCCAACAAATTACTAATTGTAAGATCACACGTATGACATTAATTCAAATATTGCTTGTCACGGGAATTTCATTAATGTTACATTTAGGGATAAAGAGAACAATATTTTCGAAGTAACTTATTTTGATATAAAAATGAAAACAGTATGACAAATTTATCTCGTAAAATTTTAACAAATATTTTCTAATCTTTAATATCGTACATATTCGAATAGCGTCTCACGCAATTATGTTAAAGATTAATCAACTAAACTTATGTTTATTTTTTTTAAGCTCCATTATTTTCTCGATCTTTTATCTTCGATCATTCTAATTTCTTCGCGTTTTATTAATTCTACAAAAATACAGTGAAATTAATATGAGTAAACAATCTGCATAATTAGAAAAGATACGAATCTTAAAGACAGTAATAACAATCGAAACTGGTGCTCTCTTTATATTCCATGGAATTCGTTCTAGTTTTTAGTTTTTATTACCGTCCACACAATAAAAGTTTCAATTCGTATTCTCACTAACGAGGAACGAATCATAATTTCTTTTCTTTATATTTCTTTCATATTACTCGGTAGGTTCTTGGTTCATTCTCATCATCTGATAGTTTATGATTTGTACAAACATGGTTAAATAATTATTATTTTTATATGGCATCATACGTCACGTCGTTGTCAACTACGAGACCATTACTCTATCGTCGAGTATGTAGGTATAATTATTTTCACGAGTCTCGAAAAGGCAACAAGTGCGAAACAATTTATCGTCGATAAAGTACGTTGGAAGTGGTAAGAATAAGAGGAAAAAAAACACACACACACACAGAAAAAGAACAAGGAAAAAAGCTCGAAAGGAGTCCCTCATATTATTGCCGTCGACGTAAAAACGCAATTACGCTGTGGAATTTATTGTTAAACGAAGACCGTTAAGTGGATAATATAGAGCCTTATTCGTCTTTCTCTCTCTATCTTATTTTTTTTCCTCTTTTCTTCTTTACTGAACTGATCGTGCAGAGTGGCCGAAGGCGAGGACGAAAAAAGTGTGGAAGAAAAGGAAAGAAGAAAGAAAGAATGAAAGAAGAGGACCCTCTTTCGATCTTCGCGATACATTCCTCTCAACTTGCTTCGTAGTACGCCCAACGCAAAGTCCACGATGGTGTACCTTTGCTTCAATTTATCCATTGTGCCTTAGGTCTTATGTGCAGATAACAGAGAGCAAAGAAACGAGTGGGAAACAGAGAAAAAGAGAAAAAGAGAACAAACAAGTGGAAGAGAGAGAGAGAGAGAGAGGTAAGCCAACAAATTGACATTACGGCACACGTTACTGGATATACCGTTATTGTCTTGCATCTTTTTTATTTTCCTTTACAAATCGTATCGTTTTTTGCGAGCTGTTATTCGACAAAATCGGAGACAGGAGGCGAATAATGTTCAATATAAAATGATCACACAAAGATGATAACATCGGATAATAAAATAGAAAAACGAGCTAGCAAAGGAAATATGTAGTAGCAAAGTGGTTACGTTTTACAGTAGTTGAACGATCGTTCTAGTCAGGCATCATCGACTAACATGCATGCGGTTGTATTACTGGAACGGCACGTGTAACGCGACATATTCACGATGACGTGCGTGTTTCGTCGTTGGCAAGGACATGCTCGACTTTGAGGTAAGTGTACCGCATGCAAGGATGCAAGATACAAAACTAGAACGCTCGTTTTCAACCATCCGGATTCATTCAGTACGTAAGACCTGCTAAGCTACATAGAACGGTAAATACGAAATAGGAAAATGTATTTCTTTGTATTTCTTTTAGTAATCGACTATACATTATATAATTTAAAAATATCCTTTAAATTGAATTTAAATAAAAAAGAAACTACATTATTTATAATTAATGATCTTACATTAGATTAATAAAAGTAAAATAATTAATAAGGTTCTTTGTTAAAGTAATTATGATAAAACGTTGTATCGAAGATGATTGATTTAATTTTAATCAAATTAATTAAGCTTTTCATTAGTAATTAATTCATATCGGATTATAATTTATTGCTAATGAACATAGCTATTATACGTTTAATGATTGATTAAATGTAATTTGTTGTCATTGATACAAATACGAGAACAATAACAATTTTTGTAAAAAAAAAAAAAAAAAAAAAAAAAAAAANATTTAATTTTAATCAAATTAATTAAGCTTTTCATTAGTAATTAATTCATATCGGATTATAATTTATTGCTAATGAACATAGCTATTATACGTTTAGTTTAACTTAAAAATTGATTTAGACTGAAAATTTCTGTCATATAATGTGTCTGAATTTATAGGAAAAAAAAAAAAAAAAAAAAAAATAAAAAATATCGAATTTTATGTCTAATTATTTCCAAAGAACAGAAGCAATTAAAATTTTCATTTTTTCACGTTATATCCCAACTATAATAATTATTGATCATTGAATGCGCTCGCGATTGGATTTAACACGAAATACCTATCCTTGAGTATTTTTTTTCTTTTTTTTTTTTTTTAAATATCGGATTAAAAAACTAAAAGGGCGTAGAAATGAAGAAATCATGTGTGTACACGCTGTCGTGTGAGCCATGAAAAATAGCAATCCGGTAAAATATCGCATTGTCTTGGCATAATGTATTATCATTGCACGAGTAAACTAATGATCACGAGTAAAATTAATCGATTCGTGTTCCGTTCGTAATTATCATCAGGTACAGGCAATTAGTTATTAAACGATAGCTTCGTGCCGTTTATCCGTCGTATAAATTATTTCCTGACTCTGAATCACACGTGACAACAAAATCGTTCGACTTTGTTTGGTTTTTTTTTTTTTTTTTTTACCGAAAAAAATATCTTTCTTTTTAATTAATCGCTGGATCGTTCGAGTAATTATATATAAATATTTAATACACAATCTTCTTTTTTTTTTTTTTTTTTTTTGAAAAGGCGTATTCATTTTTACATATTTTTAATTAAAAATTTGACAATAACTCGTATGTAATCGTTTAATCGCAAAATTTGGTTACGTATAAACAGAGAGGAAAAGAAAAAGGAAATGAGTCTAACAAAAGGACGACGTCGGCTGTTCGTGAAGCTCTCGCAAAATCCTTGCGTAAATGGTCTCGGAGGCAATGCGATTTAAGTATTCATAAGATGCATGGAATAACACAGAGGGTGAAGAAAAGAAGAGAGAGAGAGAGAGAGAGAGAGAGAGAGAGATAAAAAGAAAGAATGGTAGTAGACAGTAGCAGCAATCGGGCGTGGCGCGCCTATGAGACAACGACGAAGTATCATTGGCTGCAGGCTTGTAAACGAGTAGAAGAGTATAGCATTGCAGTGGTCACATTGGATTCACCGTTACGCAACCGCCGCTGCCACTGTTGCTGCTGTGGGGGTCAACAGACGACCGTCGCGACTTTGCCGTTCGAGGATTCAAGTTTTTTGATTAAGCTGGTCCAGCGTGTCTTAGAGTAAAAGAACCAACAAAATGGAGAATGAGAGAGAAAGAGAGAGAGAGGGAGGAAGAGGGAGTCGTATGGAATGCGACGAATTCCCCGTTATGCGCTTCCTTCGTCATCGTTAACACTTCTAAGCGTTTACTAAAATGAAACATTTTATCAATAGCTGTCGTATAATAATAATAATAATAATAATAATATGAAAATAATCAATTTTTAATTGTGCTAACGAAAACTTTTACATATATAAATACGAATAAAATTTCGAAAAATGGACTTTACTGTCATCGTTTACTATTTTATAGGATATTATATAAATGAAAACGTTACCACAAGTGGCAAATTATTGTATCGTGTTAAGCTTTAAATAATATACGTATATATATATATATAGAATGTTCCGGTAAGAATAATAGAGAA
Organism: Polistes dominula; assembly: GCF_001465965.1. The sequence goes on along the minus strand of NW_015148979.1, from coordinate 1,900,957 downwards.
TGATTTATTATTTAAAAGAAGAAAAAAGAACCAAAATTAATCGACAATGTAGAATTAAGTTTTTTCTTATGAGGCTTTATTTTCACTATAATGGAGAATAACCCGCATATATAAAATATTAAATCGCAATTCATTTTAAAATCCTTAAATGGCACGTTTCGATCCGATTTTCTTAAAACCGCAAATGCATAAGCGGTACAGTCGATTATTATGATTATCTGTCCACTTGTCCCGATCGACCGTGAAGCAACAACTCCTCGTTGTCCGCGTGAGTTAAAACGTGCCGTTATACTCACCGTTAAATCGAGTGAGATCGTTTGTCAATTATCGTAATCGATCGAATATCATTGTAATCTATACTGGATATTTGTCTTGTTTTTGTCGTTTTTTTGTTTTGAATCAAATTCATGACCAATTCAAACGCGTTTACCTTCACGTAGCAAAGCATGAAGTTGATCATGCGTGAATATGTTAAATATTTTCGAGTTCTGCCGAACTAAAAGATTTTATTGGATTGTCAATAATTTTATATGATTCCATGTAATCGAACAGTTAGAAATTTATTTTTAGCTTATAACATGAGTAGTAATCAACGGTACTAGAAGAGGGATAGTAAAAGAGATAAAAAGTAAGATATAAAACGAGTAAGAAAGCAACTTGTTCAATACATTCCAGAGCTATAAAGAGTACGAAAATAATCTTTAATAGTCATCCAACAATATGTAATCTGATGTTAAAGACCGTAACTTTTGTGCTGGTAGTAATGGGAGCCAGCATCTTTTATGAATGATTCTGTCGATGCGGGTTCATCTATTCAATCATCTTAAATATATTAACTTTTCTGTTCGAAAGTCTTTTATTTTTTTTTTACTCGTGATAATTTGTATAATTTCCCGAGAAAAAAGAAAAAAAAGAAAAGAAAGGAAACAAAAAAAAAACACGAATTCATATAAGGATCATACATTGTGCGATGTAAATTTATGATTTACGCGTAAGGCTTCATTTTGTGTCATTAAAGATTAATATGCAGAATAATAATCTTACCGTCTTCACGACCCTCAGCTTCTTTCGCTTGGATCAAAACAGTTCTGGTGTAATTGAGCTTATCCAAAAGATTAGCCATTGTTGCTAATCTACTCCAAGCGTCTCCAGGTGGTCTATAAAGTAAAAAGATAATTACGATTAAAATCAAAGTTTTGTCATTCGCATAGGATAAAAGACAAGGATTGTTGATGAAACCCGTGCGAATAATGAGAAACCGGAAGGATCTTAGAGATCGAGCACCTGGCTTCCTCTTTTCTCGCTCTTACGAGGCCAATAAATATCCAGCGTGATTTAGTAAGCTGCCAAGTGGAATAGGCAATTTGCGTTTTTTTCCGATGCGAAAGTAAATAAAGAAGCCGGACGTACATGAGAGGTGCACGCGCGCAAACGTAAGAGCGCAGCTGGTGCAGAGATCGTTTTCAATAGAACGCGGATGACCTCGCGTTAGACTTTTATTTATCGATCTGTTGGTCAGCGACTTTTGCCTTCTCCTCGTCATCCCCAGTCACGATTTCTCACAATACACGATAGAAGAAGAAAATCGCGTGCTAATGTAAAAACAAAATGATCAATTATTGTTCTATACTAGGCTTACAAATCCGTACGAAAAATAATAAATAGATTAATTCATTTAAACATCGAACAATATAAAATATAATAAATATGTGTATATATAAATTGTTTATAAAAATAAAATAATAATTTAAATGAGATGAGGATATAATAGTTGTAATAGCTGAACTAATGTCAACGATTTTCTATGCAATTAATTGATTGTCATCGTTAAAGGTCAGTCGTTTATTAAACAGGACAGCGGCTACTGTAGTTTATTTATTCGCATCTTTCTCTATCTCTTTTTCTTCTCTTTTTTTTTATCTAAAGAATTGAGAAAGGCTTAACCGAGTAGCGTCCTTACCAAGGAAACAAGTCTGAGTCATAAGTAAGTAATTAATAGGTAATCTCTAGCGAACAACAATAATTAACTTATTCAGTCGGATAGGATCACTAGTGGTGTTGCGTCGATGCAGCAACCTTGAGAAACTTTTAATAGATTTTTATCTTCTACCAGACTATCGCGTGATAGACGAATTTATCATCTAATGAGTTTTCCGTTCTCCAACTTCTCCGCAATAGAATAATGTTATCTATTCGAAGAAATTTTTTTTTTATAATTAAATCCATCATGTATATACTTTTATATTATAAATGGATATAAATGAAAATAAAACTTTTTATAATAAGATATTTATAAAATATACTCGATAAAGTTCTAACGACATTTTTGTGGCGATTGAGAATTGACGTTGCAATTAATGTGAATAGATATTTAAAACGAAACATTTTAATATCTAAAGTATTTGAAGTTTATTCGTTGATTGGATGACAAAAAGAGAGATAGAAAATTAGAGATATTTTTTTGCAAAATGATATAAAACAAATTGGGCTATTTGTAGATTGGATTAAGACTCGAATAAATGTGTCTTCCACTTTTCTGATAACTGCTGTAACTATTGATAAGCTATACGTAACGATACCACATTGACTTTTATTAAAAACCTAGCATAACATATTTGTAACAACAATTAAGGTGAAAAATAAATAATGGGTTGCGTTTTGAATCTCTCGTTTAAAATGAAGACATGGTCCGTGCTTGCAATGACAAAACACAAATTCGTCGATCGAAACCGCAATCGGTTACGCAAAACGATTGCATGCAACCTTCAGGTAACAGACACAGGTAAAATGATATGATTTTTATCAGCTACATGTGAACTGGAGTGTAGTTAATGTCAATTGACAACACGAACCCGTTAAAACGTTTCTCAATTCACGAGCATCGAAACGAAGAAGAGCGTAATCGATGGGTCGAAAAAAACCTCGTGGATACTTTTAACATCTTCGCGATATGTCCCAAAGAAAATATTTCAGAATATCCTTTCAAATATATTTGTGAGTATATTTTTAAAGAGGTAGATGCTTGACCGCAAAGGCTCAAAAAAGGAAGCAGTTTTCGAGTTCAAGAGTCGAAGGAATATAAAAGAGACGCATTTTTTATAACTTTTATTTTTCTTTCGACAACTCAAATACGGGGCTCATCGAGTTTCAAAAACTAAACAGGTTTTCGGAGAGAAGTATCACGGTATATATATCTATCTGTCCGTTTGTCTCCATACTTTTCTCTCCCCCATCTTACTTTTTCTCTTTTATACGGCGAAAATTAATAGTTTAGTACACGAGCCATAATTCAAAACACCCAAAGTGTCAACCTAAATTAATAGTTCAGATGGAGCTCTGCAAATCGGCAGAACGTAACGCGGCAACTTGGTCAATCTATAGTAATACGAGCATGCAAGCCGTGACAATTGTCATCCTACAAATCTCAACCTCCTATTTATTCTATTTTATTTTTTCTTGACCATGCATATACCAAAGATTAATTTTGGTTTGACAAAGGAAATATACCGTGTGTTCGTGGAGACTCGAGACTCGAGCCTTGAAATTAAAGGACGTTCGTTGTTACGTCGACATAAGAGGCTATGTCGTGAAAGCGGAAAGAGGATCCTCTCTAAGAACGAGCAAAGCTCAGCTCGAGTATGGATCGAGCCTCGATGCCGTACAGTGGTTGACCGTGACCTACGCCATACAAACAAACGTACACATACACACACGTACGTTTATTCCTCCCGTTCTTCAGTGACTTTCTCGTAGTTATCGGTTCACAAAAAAAAAACGTAAGAGAAACGTGCCACGTTTATCTAACTAAAGTTGATCTCATTAAATATTATGTATTGAACGAATATGCTGCTATTATGCGTCTGAAATGAAAAATAATAAAAAAACGCGACCTATCGTTAAATAGTAGTCAATAACTGTAACATTTACTCTACTTCTATATCCTTAGTGAGGACAGACTGAAACGAGAGGATTTACTAGAGTCCCCCGAGGTGTACCATTAATTGCGATAAAGTAGCAATAATTTCTTCCTCTGAGCAGAAAAATTTCTCTCTAGGGAGACGTAAAGGTTACGACCCCGTTGCCGTGCGCGGCGAACGCGCATCGACGATAATCTTTCGCTCTTTCCTCTCCCGAGAGCGTTTTCCCAAGGTCGGACGAGTGTAAATGCCGATCGGTCTAAGTGCTAAGTGTGGCTCCGAGCGATCTTCGCTAGGGAACAGGCCTAAGGCTACGGAAAGATCGAACGGCTATTACTCCCTTATCTTTTCGCGTTTTGTTCTTCTTCGATGGATCTTTCGACATACGTGCGAGAGGAGATCCTTCAATTTTGATACATCTTAAGGATCGTAAATTAATGTTTTTCTCGATGAACGTGGCTTGTTTGAATATTTATAATAAAAAAAAAAAACATATCCTCATTCTTTCCGAACTTCTACATTTTTTCAAGATCAATTTTATCACCGATCCTAAGAAAAAAATAAAAAACTCAAGATTTTTATCGTGAAAGTAGAAGATTCGGCATTGCAGCGTAATCTGCTGGCGAAAGTAAGTAACGCGACGGTTACCGACTGGGCTTGCCATGGTTAGAAGGCAAAGATTTCAGACCGCAAAACCGCAGACCACAGGATGGGCTAGTTCGAGGTATCGAACATTCTTCCCTACCTTCGAAGGAATCGTGGCCTCTGAATTGTAATACCTATATGTGAATTCTTTCCCGACAGGAATTTTCACGAAACATATTAAATCTCTTAATACTTTATAATGTGCATATCTAGATCTGTTTAATTTTGTTTTCTGATCAATAAAATTGAACGCTCCATACTTTACGAATATGTTCGTAATGAACTATGTTCATTAGGGCAATGAAATTCAACGATAATACGACAGAACTACGATTCAAATAAACAGAAGTCTTTAATCGTTTTAATTTTTAGATAAAAGAAACACTTACCCAACTCTATAATCTGTGCACGAAGGTGGCGGATTCCAGACGGTACTATGGCACAGCATCCAATCGCACCAAATCTGTAAAGATAAAAAGAAAAACATGAGATACATTCCTACAGATGAGCGAATAATGCTGCTATTTATAGAAATTCACTCGACTTTTTACTCTCGTCAACAGCATTCATCAATCTTTTGGAAAATAAAATGTATTCAAACGCTCTTGTATCGCATCCGCATTATCGCCAATATTAATGGTCTCAACGTAGAAACGTTACACCTTCTTGAGAAATCATCGCTGAGAGATCAACAGACTGTTAACGAGGCAATCAATGATCATAAAGAAAATTCACTTTGTTAAGAATATTATTTAAATTTATAAAAACAAGAGTAATAAAAATAATAATGAAATCTTAAATTAAATCTTCAACCTATATTGCAATTTTATTATCACTAACGTTGCAATGATTATAAAACCGTATATATTTTGAATACCACTTGAGGGTAGTCTTATTATCTCATAAAAAAATATTATTTCTTTGAAATTTTATCACAAATTTCAAATGTATCGTGAAAGATCGATTTATCATATCAAAGCGTGATTGATTGAAATAAAGAAAGGGAAAAGTAGAAGAGTGCCAACACTGTCGTTGCAATCTCATGATCGACCGATCTTTGTCGATGTAGCTGAACACGCGGGCATAGATTACGTGCGATTGGTGCATTAATCGTGGACGCCTAGGTTGCATAATAAGTCGAGACACGAACGAACCAGGTCCAGGTCTTGACACCGGCCACCGGCGGAGGATCTTGCGTGGGTGCGAATCTCGCATCGCTTCATAAATCCTCAACCGCTTGAGCTCGTTCGTATGCAACTAACAAGGGCAGGACCATTTACGAGAGGCTGAGATTTTTTTCAAACATTGCATACTTGTAGTAGTCCATGAATATATACATTGTACTTTTTATAAAATTCAGATCTCCAACCGTTTGCAAAAAAAAAAAGGGAGGTAGAAATTTCGCAAAAATTCTTATGAAAAGTAGAACAAAAATTCCATTTCGTACAAAATGCATTCACATGTAAGATTCATTCAGAATTTGTCAACCCTCTTCTACGTATTACACATAATACATTTCTATTATATATAAATATTACTTCTATTTATTCTATGTACGTATAAAAAAACCTTTATGAAACCTTCCAAATATCATGACAAAAATTTTCAACCCTCTAAACTTGTCAGCCCTTCATATGCAAGAAAGCTGTTCATCTTTAATATATACATGTATGTATAATACTTTTATGTATTCCATATGTGTAATATTGTGTTTTTCTATGCAATGCGATAAAACTTGTAGTCTACATTGTCTCATTATTCTATTAATTATTCTTAAACTATTTACAAACAAAGATAATTAAAAGAATTTAGCAAATTTACCTTAATAGCAGGTAAAAGGACCTGCATATCTTCTCCGACGACCAATCGAGGTTCCTCTCCACTATCCAACTGTGCTTTCAATAAAGATACTCCACGTTCCAAAATTAAATTGAACATTTGCAAAGAGACGATAAGAGCACGTTCCTGAACCTCCGATCGGTATCCCTGTTCCATTTGTGTATCTGCAACAAAATTGAAAAAGGTTATTATAAATCTTCCAACGTTTATTAGAAGAGTAAACAAATCTAATTCATGACAAGACCACCCTGTTCGTAATTATAAAGGGAATTGGCTCAATCGCATAGAGCTCGTTCGTTATTCAAATTCGAATTGGTGAGCAGTCATGTGTGAAGAGGTAGAAGTAGTAAACTAAACAGGACGTTGATATCCGGAAGATAATTCTATGATGATAATCGTCCTTCTTTCGAAGAAATACGAAGAGAAGAAAAGTGAATGCCGGTAGCAGTCACGTTTCGGTGATCCTCTTCCACAAGACTCGCAATCTATTCGCTCTTTCTCGTGGAAAGAAAGAAACAGATAATGCTGTTTTCTCCCTCTCCCTTTCTCTCGTACTTTCGAAGGACTGTCATTACACGTTGTATGGAAGCTCTATGCGAGGAGACGAGATCTTCGTGGGTTCATTGCCGTGGGTTTACAGGGAGAGAAGGTTACGTCATGACCTTCGACAATCAGCTCCGTTGAGTAAAAAGTAGAAATGGTTTCCGGATCGGTGTTTCTGTGAAATTCGATGGAACAAAGCGTAGATGTATGACATTAGCGGTGGATTTTACCCTTACATTACGAGATCTTGCATCACTCGAGTAAATGAGTATCCTAAGTTATTTATTATCTCCCATTCACCGCTCGCATTTCGATCGAAAAAGATAAGGGAAGTGTAGAGAAAGGGCGTTAGGAAGAAGTTACAACCAAAGATCATCCCTGTTCTAAAATACTTTTTAACATTTTACTTTCGAAAAACGAATTTTAATCGATCGTTATACGCTATTAGAACTTCATCTTGAATAATTTCTTTTAAGTTTAAACAAATATGTCTGAATGTGGCAGAATTTTTATGATACAAAACGAAATAGGATAGTAATAACATTATTATCAATATCAAACATATCAAATAAATCGCGAACACACAAACATTATGTACGTCGTAAACGATTTTATCATTAAATCCACTATTTTTCTATTTTAAGTGAAAGTATACATTTAATTCAATAAATACAATTTTTCCTACAACGACCAACAATGCCGATCTTCAAATTTATGTTATTTAAAGAGATACGATCCTTTTTATCTGCGTAAGTCTATCTGCAAACGGATATTCATTTCCGATGAAAAAATAGATATTTAACGTCCACGAAGGAAAGGAAAGTGCTTCGGCTCGTCTTACTACGCGCGATCAGCTTGTTCCATGTTCGTACATTAGAAGAAAAAAAGAAATGAAGAAGAAGAAGAAGAAGAAGAAGAAGACAAGAGAGGAGAGGTTAAGGAAAAAACAGAAGAAGAAAGAGAGAGAGGAAAAGAGAGTTAGGACAAAGAGGAAGAGATTGCTAAGAAAGAGTAAGTAACGTTTTCTCGTATCGGCAAGCAGATTGATTCCACCACGAAGATGAAGAGAAGGCGTTCTAAGAAGTCAGTCATTGAACCGCGAGCAGGTTGAATACCGAATCCCAACGACCATAGGCACGGTGAAAATCTCCGGTTTCCCTTCTTCGAGATCTCGAGATACACGAAGAAGGATGTGGAAGCGCAACGTCGCTGATACTCTAGCGAAACGAAGAAAGAAAGAGAAGGAGAATGAAAGAGAGAAAGAGGAAGAAAGAGAGAGAAAGATGGACGCGGAAGTAGAGGTAACAGAAGAGACGAGGCTTTTCATTATCTCGTATATCCATCGCTAGTAATCGGCATAGCCGACATTTCAGCATCGTTTCCACCGTACATTGAGCCGCTCGAACGAGAACTAGGAGGTAGTGAGATAGTATTATATCTTGCTTTTACAAGAAAAAAATGGAAAGATAGAGATAGAGAATAGACTTGCTTTACGAGGGCGACATATACCGATCCCTTTTATCACTACTTTCTCTCTCTTTCTCTATCTTCCTCTCCCTCTCTCTTTGACTTCTTATCTTTTTCTCTATCATATGTTTTTTATAAATAAAAAATAGCGTTAATTATGATAAGATTACTAAATCGAATCATTATCTATTAAATGAGAATAGAATCGCTTTATTAGCTGGTAGAAATTATCGAAATGATATGTTCAGAATAAATCCAAAATAAATCATTTATTTTTTTTTTATCCGTCGAGAGTTATACGAGTAATTAAGAAATGTGATTAATAGTCAAATTTGGTCGGTAGCTGTTAGAAAAGAAATATATATTTTTTATAACGTAAGAGTATTCATTTCTACTGATTTATACTTTATAACAACACTCTTCTCTTGTGTGTTTCGTACAAATTTTAATAATAAAATAAATATGTTCATTTTTAATACTTAAAACTAAAATGTTAGTTGAGAATCTAATTATCACCAACAACTTCGACAATTGATTGACATTTCCAGAGAAATACTTTTTAACGGATTAACGCAACGTATAGCACAGTATTAGTGTGATAAGGCCATCTAAATCCGATTAATCTGTCGCATTAATTATTTTACAGTTAATACTTTCCTTCCACGAAGTTTTGACTTTATAAATTCTCTGACGTTTTCAATGAAATTAGCATCGGACTACTATGACGGCCAATCCAATTGACTCATGCCAGATTTGTCTTTCCACTGAGTGCAGAGAGCTTGCTCTAATGTTTCGGGTCATTGCCTTCTTGTAGAATCCAATCTACATTTTTTTCAATAAGCCAATGGTTAGCAGATGATGAAAAAGCCTTTTTATAGATTTTGTAAAAACAGTAATTAGTTAGTAAGTCTATGTTCTTATTGAGATTTCTGAACTTCAACCGGAAAAAGGGTTAAAGTTCACGCAATTAACGTGATGCCTATCTTTAAAGATGTGGTAAGTTTTAAAATGCGAAACAAAGAACGTTTTAAAATCCGCGAAATACCGCATATGTATTTGCCTTCGTTTTACGTTCATTTGCTTGTTAACACGTCCTGGCACGTCGGCAATACCTAAGAAAAGGATAATACCGATGATTCCAAGGATTTAAGAATTGCTTCATTTGTTGTTGACATTGAAATGAAAATGAAGAAATGAATCTTTTAAATGTTATTCTCAACTTATCTTTATTTACTTCTCGACAATAAAAGCATCATAAAATTCAAGCTCTTCAACGTTTTTTTTTTACCCCCATGATGGAAAAACCAAAATTCAATGATATCATTTCATAATCTATATATCTGTTTAATTTATTGCGGACAAAAATAATAATTAGCGTTTAACTGCAAGGTCAACAAAGAAAAAAAAGAGAAAATCTGTGTGGTCTTCTTCTTCGAAATGTCTGGCGTAAGAACAGGGCAATTAGTTATGGAAACTTTATTACAAGTTCTCGGCTAATTACTAATGCGGTCATTAACTAGAATTTTACGTACCGCCCGTTCACTTCCTTTTTTTTTTTTTTTATCATCTATCTTTCTCCCTCAATTTTTCCCTTTCAATGTTATTCACTCCGATCTCATCTCGTTATAAACACTGATTGATTAATCTCACCGTGATTATTTTTTGCAAATAAATTCGCTTTGAATATTCATTATTTTTATAATGTTCGTATATTATAAAAAAGAAAAAAGAAAGAAAAAATGTAAAGGCAAAGAAGAAAAAAATTCGACACAGAACCCTTTTGCAAATATCTTGGTTAACGAAGCTAAGGCTTAAAAGGGGACTTAACATTGAAAACAGCAATCAAGAGCGTTGTATGCCGTATAATAACGATGAAAAGAGAAAAGAAAAAAGATTAAGTACAAAAAAAAAATAAAAAAGAGAGAAAGGATGAAGGGCGAAGTCTGTTCCTGTTTCCAGGACCAATATTAACGCGATTACATAGCGAGAACGAACGAAAATCGAGTTATCCAGCTGCGCGAATGATTAGATTACTATCGATTTTGGCTGAGTTCAACTCGGACTAGCTGAGCTTTTTCTTTTTTCACCTCTTTCTAACTTTAGCATAAAAAAAAAATCACCTACCCCGTATCAATGTAGAAATAAAATAAAATGGAAATACTATTCATCATTGAAAGTTACTAATGTAACTAAAATCACTAAAATTATCACAAAAAAACGGTAGTAGTTAATTAACCCTTTTCATGGTGAATACTCTGGTCGGAAGCAATCCGCATAGACGGCACACGGCACGCGCCTAGTGATTGCCACTGTTAAAGACGAAATACTTCTTTTGCTATTATAAACTACGTTGATTGAATAAAAGGAAAAAAAAGAAAAGAATGTTAAACCGTAGGGGAGATCGAAACAATTGATAAACGTGTACACGCGTCTTCCGTACAAATTCATAAAACGAACTTACTTATAACTATATCAAACATTAAAAAAATATGAGAAAAACTAATTAATTTTGCAACCAAACAACTTGTGCATTCTTTTAAAATGCAGCTACAAAAATTAAAAAAAGAAATTAAATTATTTGCATAATTATAAAGAAAATATCGAGATTTTACAAGACGTTATAAGTGTTATTCAAATAGAAAATCAAACAAAAATTTGTATAACATAAAAATCAAAATATTCATCAAAATATATAAAAAAATATGGGAGAAAATTTGACATATCGTATGAAGGTTGTGGCGAAATTATCAACCTTCCTGCGTTACGCTGGTTTTATCTCTATATCTCTATCTCTATCTTTCTTTCATTCTTTCTATTTTTCTTTCTATCTTACTATCTTTCTCTCCCTCTCGTAAGTGTGAAAAAAGCTTTAAGCTGCGACCCAGGAGCAATTTACTGGATTTATGATTTAACGCTCGTCCCTCAAGACTCGCACTGCTCTCTCCTCTCGCGTACATATAAACTCTCGGCATCTTGATTACCGCGCTTCTGCGCATGATATTTATGTTTCTTTAATACGCGAATTACTTTACGAGAACGCCTCGACGTGCCTCAAGAACAAGAAGAAGAAGAAAAAGAAGAAGAAACTCGCACAGTGGGGTTGGTTATCCCTATACTGAAATTGGAACATTACTAAATACTAAAAATTTATTACGCAAAAAAATATTTAGTCTTAGGAACACATATATTATTGATATAATATTTTATATTTATTTCGATAAATCCTACAAAACAACCCTTTTAAAGTATCAGTTTCCTCTCCTCTTTTCTTACTTTTTATCACCGTTTATGTACAAATATATAATCGTACATCGATGTTAAGCGTTGAATTTCTTTTGCTCATAAATAAGAAGAATATGTTTAAAAAAAAAGAAAAACAAAAAAAATATCTATATATATATATATATATATATATATATATATATTTATATAATAGTACGAGTTCTAATCTAAAGAATAACCTTGTTCTTCGTAAATAAGAATCTAAATAGCAATCTAAAACGGGATTAGAAAAATGAGATAGTCAGAATGTCTCGCTTATATTTAGTGGCCTCCGTTCGTTCCTTTAATTATCGTCAGGATGTAATTCGTGCACGGTCGAACAAATCTCGTTCGCACGGCGGAACGGAGAGGAATCGAGAGCGGTGCACCAGTAACGAGAGAAAAAAAAAGAGAATGAGTAAGAGAGAGAGAGAGAGAGAAGCAAAGAAAGGAAGAAGGCAGTCTGGCGCCAGAAACCAAGTCGTTGAACATCGCGCGACTTGCCAACGAATCATCGCGGAGGATCTCGAGAAATCCACGCGCATACGTTGCTGCTCCCAGGTACTCGCTGATCCAACTAGGAGTGTTGACAAATCCCATGGTGGTCCTTTTCTGTTTCTATCGTCGATAAACGAAGAATTAAACTGAAGGAAGATCTCGTTTCAGTGTTTTCTTCTTCTATATGTACCTCTATTTATATCCTTATATGCATGAGTTAAGTTATCTAAAACGAGTTTGCAAGTTATCGAACGCTCAAATGAAAATAAACAAATAAAAATGAAAAAGGAAAGAAAGAGTAAGAGTGGGGGGGGGGKGGGGGGAAAGAGCTTGCTGCGAGAACAATTTAATAAAATGGCGCCGTGATGGTATTGGCCTCTGGTCGAGTATCCGATTACGATATCTACTGAATGGCGGCGGCGAAATAAATTCAGTGAAAAAACGATTTACTATTCTTGAACAGTTTTGAAATAGAAAAGAGATTAGAAGAGAAGAGATAAAAGGTATCCTAGCAAAAGCGAATGACTGACAGACCCCGTCCTACCGGCAAACCAATCGAGTTCGTGTGTGTGGTCCCTCTCTCGAAGAATCGAGAGATGAATTTCTACTTCTCTCTTGCGGAAGAGTTATACCGGCCGTAGTTCGGCCAATCTTCTTACTTATACTTCCCCTTTCCTTCCTTCATGCTCACTGATGATTCCTGAGAAAGAGCGAAATTCCATCAGGTAATCTTGTCCGTAAACATAGAAAGCAAACTGAATTATACTTTCAATGAAATATCCTTTCTCTGAGCTTCGATTTCCCTCTGTCCTTGTCCTAACTTATGTTCTATTAACTGGACTCTAAGGAATTCTTCATTTTTTATAAGTATATAATATTAGAAAAAGTTTGTGATTGATATTAAAAAAAAAAAAAAGAAAAGCGACCATAATTTTGTGTGTTTGCTTTTATAGAGATCGTACATTAATAATAACTAACTACAACATGTAGCATCGATCAAGCTCGTTTCAACGCTGCCTCGTACAGTCACGCGATCGTGATGATATCTGCTTTCGAGTCATCATTGATAACGTCTCTATTAATCTCATTGTAAAAACAAAAGGTTTTAATCGATTATAAAACACATTCCTACTGTAACTATGATGTATGAAGAAACATGTTTCTTAGAAAGATTAAAAGATTAATAACGCATGAACGTGTCAACGTGATATAAGAAACTTTCTAGTATTTTCTCCCCAAAAAAAAAAAAAAGATAAAACAAAAAGAATATCGATTCAAGAAATGTGTCTCAAAATAAGCCTAAGAATGATTGAGAAGCGGAGAGGATGGAAAAAATTGGAGAAAAGGTATAATATTCATTTCTCATGCAACTCACTTCATTTTCTGAAACGAGATCAACAATTTTTTAAGATTCGATAAATAACAGGTATATGTAAATATGAAAATCCGTATATATCATAGTTAATTAGTCTATGATAATGAATTAGTCTGAGATGGTCACAATTTGTGAGTTCATCGTAATAAACAAATGTGTAATGATTAGTTCCTTTGTTAATTTGTTTTGTTGTTGATCATAGTAAACGTAATATAAAAAATGTCAATTAATCAGCTATTCTGAATAAATCAAATATTCTTTTACAACGTTCAAGTTTAAACCTCTCTATCTATTTCTATATTAAATCATTTAATTTTTCTATACAACAAATCTTGTTTATGAACGATTTCCTACAGTAATTGTGAAACGTAATATAAAAATGATATTAAAAGCTGTCCTACGAATTAACATAATCAATTTTATTTTTTTTCATCACGCATAGAAAAATTCTATAATCTATATTTGAAAAACATTAAATTGGTCACAGTGCTACACGACTTGGATGATTAGCAACGCATTCTTTGAATATATTCAAAACAAGATACTTAATTATTGATTCTTCGGTCAATGATTAAATTCATTTCTTGCCATATCGAGATTCCTCTTATTCGTTTAAACATCGATGTTAAAGCAGCTTACTGAGTAGACAGATCCCTTATAATCGTTAACTCGTATATATTCGTCTAAAAAGGATCGGCCAGTAAGCTCAATGTCATCTTCGTCTCTAATCCTTGTCCCACAAAAAAAAGATATGAGACGATTACGTGTTCGCAAATGAGTGAGAAAGTCGATGCAAGGGAAGAGAGAGCTGATGCAAGAAACGAGAAGAAATACGATGAGGAGTATGGTGTTTTCTCTAAGAGAATGCTAGTAGTAGTGGTGGTGGTGGTGGTGATGGTGGTTGTGATGCACACCTTCTGCTGGAAACACTCGAGCTCAACGTATGACCTTGGCGAGACTTGGCGAGGTCATTGACATGATTCCGTCCTATCTATCGACCAAAAAGATCGGCAGGAGTAAAGCAAAAAAAAGAAAAAGAAAACATAATAGATAGAAGAAAGAAAAGGAGTTATAGAAAAATAATGGACAAGATTCGAAATACAAACACGACTTTTCTTATCAGTTCTTCTATTAGACTTTTATCATCCTTTATCTTCGTTTTGGTCAGTTTATTAGTTTGTTCTAACTTTCGAAAACAACTTGAGGATCTCGAAAATCTTTAAACTCGTGTATGAAAATCTCGTGCAAATTTAGAAACTTTACATAGAGATGCAACGATAAAAGATAGTATCAAAAATCTCGACGATACCTGGGACCTTTTATTCCTCGTGTTCTCGCTGAGTTGACATCTTATGTCGTCTTTTATTATTACACGTGTTCAGATTCGAATACGAGAATAACTTACTGTTTGTACAACACATCGGTACGTCCTTATTGTGTTAATGCCAAACACGACAAAATCCACATCGACACCGTCTCGCTTACATTCTCCTTCTAGACACCTGCATCTGTCCTAGACAGATTTATCTCGTTTCTGTATCTTAAGTTTTACATGCGTATATATATATCTAACAATCTATATTTATAAAATGTCCTATTCTACAATACATTGAAAAAGTTCTTCTCTCGGTTTACAAACAATTCCACATCAAGTTTAATTACAGTCCTCCGTTGAGGTTTAATGTCTCTCAAAGGAGGAAAAAGAGAAACAGAAAGGAGTATTTTGCATCACGCCATGGTATCAGGGGCACGCAAGCCTAAACCTTCCTTCACTTCCCATCTTTCATTTATTTTTTTTTCTTCTTTTCTTCTTTCTATTTCTTATCGACATTTCGTTTTTCACTTATTTTTTCTAAGAACCAATATGGACAAGCTAATACAAAAAATATTATTGCTATAATCATAGAGTATTAGGAATGATAGAGCTGATATGATAACGACTGTAATAAACACTGCGACATATCTCAGAAAGCTATTGATCTATCTATAAAACCTTGAACATATGCACGGTTGCAAAAGAAGAGACATACTTCGAACATGTTTGGAAATGATGGACGAGACATCCTCGAAGTACAATATTCTTGGAATAACAAATATAGAATGAGTGACGTAAAGCGTCAGACCCAACTGTAGGAGGGAAGATTTGTGTACAACGTTGGAGGCAACGAAGGAAAGAAGAGTCAAAGAGTCTCACAGGGAGCAAGTTCCTCATTAACATTCATAGAACTTTATATCCGTAGAAGAAGATATTATTATTCGGCGAATTTTATTCTCAGACCATGTCATAGAACGGCTGTAAAACGTAGCCCTATAAGAAGACTTCGCATGAAATTCATTAGAATATGGAAATGAAAATACGCTGGGTGTAAACGGTAAATCTTTGAGATGGCTTTACTACCGTATGACGAGAAAATAAAATTTAGAAAAAGATGCTAGTCGAGGACCCTCTGTAACCTTACCCCCTTCCTTCTCCCCTATTTCTCTTTTTTTTTAATCTTTTTTCTATCTCATCTTTTTGATTCACAACGATCAGACCACTGCCAATGTCGATAACGAACGTAAAAAGTGCAATTTCATTTGGTCAAAATTTATGTAAGAGTGAGGAGCTTGGTGAAATCCTATAATGGGAATATGACGGAAAAAGTTCAACCGGAAGGTCAAGCATAAAGATGTATAAAGCTTGGGTTAGACAAAAGATAAGTTCAGAGACGAGCAGATGGATTAGTCTTTAACGGGCCCGTCTCATGTATTCTCTCTCTCTCTCTCGTCTATACTATCGAAAATTTAATATGAACGCTTGAAGAAACCTTGTAATAGGCATAAAAGAATAGTTATTTTAATTGTAGGAAACCACTATTTATGTTCTCCATCAAGCGAGTACCTATTTCCTTCCTATTTCTTCGTTTATATTTTGGCAACTTACAATTACATGTTGTTCCATCAATAGATAATATTAATAACAACTACGACAATCAAAATCAATTTGAAAGATTTCAATAGCAACTCTAGGATGTTCTAAGCCATCTGCAAATTCTTTCGTCTTTTCACTTTTCTTGCATAGCTTCGTTCTCGATAAAGCGTATCGTGTTGCAATAAATTTAGGAAGCTCGGTTTACATTTCGAAATCGCGAAAGGGTACAGAATCGTCGCGATACAAAAACGAAAAAGGAATGAGTTCTAAAAAAGGAGAAATAAAAAGATGGAAGGATAAAAAATGAAGAGATAAAAAAAGTAGAGAAGGAGAATAAAAGTGATTCTCGCGTGGGAATCTCATTACCCTTTCATGAGAGAGGCAAAGCCTTCTCTACTAGCTGCGTTGAATCGAAGATAGAAGCTCGGATCCTAGCAAGAGAGGGCAACGTTTCTGAGCCGGAAGAAAAGACGAGATATAAAAAATAGAGAAAGAGAGAGAAAAAGAAACATCTTTTCTGTTTCTCTTTGTCTATTCCTATACGTCGCTCGATCTTTGTTTCGAGAAGTAGCGAACTACAGTTGGTATAAAACGGTGAATTCGATTCTAGGGTTTTCTGCACGAACGGAGCCAGTGATGAAAGAGCCGTGTGCTGCTAGTAGTCTCCATGTAGACAAGAGGACGTGACCATCCCAAACTATCTCACGCACATGATCTGCGATTTATAACATTGCTCTTCCGCTATCCCCATGTGTCTCATCCCACTATTTTTCATCACAGGCCAAAAAGAAGAAAGAAAGAAACAAAAATTGAAACCAAATACAATAAGAATGGAAAGAAAAAATAACAATAATTTTTATCGTGTTTCATTTTTCATTAATACAGAAAAAAGAATTAAAAAAAAAATATTTGTTTAATTACTTAATTTTCCTGGTCACTATCACCGAAGCGTATATATACGCGGCTGCGTTCGGCATTGAATCCAATTATTTAATTAATAAAATAACACACCACACTCCCTAACGTTATAAGATCACAGAGAGACAAACATCGATACTGATAACTGTTACACTGCTTGGATGCAATGATAATTTGTTATTTTTCTTCTTTTTGTTATCTATTATTTTTTTTTTTTTTACTTTTATACAATTTTGCACCTATACATATAATACAAATTTTTTAGTAATATGGGCCTTTTTTCATATTTCCATATGATACAAATGGGATAATCATAAATGCATGCTCATTAATAGACAATAAAATGTTCAATTCTACGACGAAGAAAATATGTATAATCATTTTCTAATAAAGGAAGAAAAGAAAAAGTGGTCAATGGAATCGCATGGGAAAGCCACGTGCCACAGATGGACGACTCTTGGATAAATATATATATATATGTATTTATGAAACTAAAAGAGATGGTAAAATAAAGAAAAAAAAAGAGAATAAGAAAGACAACAACGAAGAGATATAGAAGAGACAACGCGCGATTAATACGCGCACGAGATATACGTATACAGCAACGTTGTACGTGGCTAAAGTAAATTGGTGGTCTGCTGTTGATGTATGGTAGAATGATATTATGAACAGCTCGTCGACTCATGCATATTCATCCAAATCCTGCATCTCGAATGCTTCCCTTAGTCGGATATAGAATTTAATATTCAGACATAACGCCGAATAGATCTGAAGAGAAGAACCTCGTCGTCTATGATCACAAAACTGACGATTTTTATTTATTTCATCAAATTACAAACAATTCATACCTTATTATTCAAATGATTTTAATTAAAAAAATTAAATTAGGGATACAGTGTTATCAAACAATACACACCTCAAAAGACAAAATTCCAAACATATCATGAAAATTCTGTTTATATTAAATAAAATATTTCTAATGTAAAATTGTTTAATTAACACGAATCAAAAACGAATCATATAGATAGTAGCAACTTAACATGCTTGTAAAATCAAGGACGATCGTATCTAGTACGTTTCAGAAAAATAGAAGAGCGTAGATATCACGTGTATATCGCGTGTACGTTTCGCATTTTTTTTATTTTATCAGGAACGGTAGCAAACGAGTTCAATGTCCCTCGAGAGTTCTCAACGGTAGTACAGTTGCAAAACTAACAACACGAGTTAAATAGGTGTAATACTTGAACACCTACGCAGCGTGCAATTGATCTATTTCTTGCTTTTATTCGCCAAGATATTTGTGCATTTGTCATCAACTTGATTGTGCATATTTACAAAATAACTATTAAATAATTCTAAACAAACGAGATGATGAGAAATAAATAAAAGTAAAGACAGATAAAGAGGAAAATCAACTGGTTGATGGATATGATGGTGTAATATGAGCCACGTAAGAGACAGACAGGTAATCTGCATGCCTAATAATCCTGGAATCGTTCTCGATGCAAATATTTTCGTTCCTCCGGTGAACGTTGTTCTGATATCCAACGCGTTACACGTACAGAAAGGAAGAGGAGGAGAAATAATAAGAGTAGAAGAAAAAGATTAAGAAAGAAGACAACACAAAGGGAAAAAATGAAAGAGGGCACGAAGAGTATTCGAAGAATTTCTTCGACCACCGTGCTACTTCGTCCTCGTTGTCGTCGCACATAGAGCCCTTACGTGAGAGACTCGCAAACTCGAGATTCTTCGTTCGTAGTTCTGTTAGAAGGAACGTTCGAACGATCGACAGCTTTGTAGAAAACGTACCTTTCTTC
Organism: Polistes dominula; assembly: GCF_001465965.1. The sequence goes on along the minus strand of NW_015148979.1, from coordinate 1,881,766 downwards.
GGGAGGGTGGACAACGACGGCTAAGATGGAACGAGGAAGATTCTTCTTTTAAAAAAGAAGGAGGAGAAGGAGGAGGAGAAGGAGGAAGAGGAAGAGGAAGAAGAAAAGAGGTAGGAAAAAGGAAGAAACGCGAGCGCAAGAGGGTTCATAACCTTCTTTCGTGTGGGTCCACGGATGGAATGCGTCATTAATGGCTCTCAGCGGCATGGCACTACTACCACTGATCAAGTCTTTACGGCACTGGAGGTATTCATAGGTATTATTCGCGTCTTTGCAGGAAGTTATATTTTAACGGTCGTAAAAAGGCCGCATGTATATACTTTCTCGCTGGGGTACTAAAATAAAAAAAGTGCTATTTGTACGATGGTACCGAGCATGGTCATGCAAATACAAAGATAAAGATGTCTTTTTCTTCATTTCCCTGACTCCTACCGTTCTTGTCTAACCATTTATGAAGAAATGTCATTGGATGGTAGAACCGCGACATTAAGAGAAGAAAATTAAAAGATGATAGCGCATCTCTTTCTCTCTCTCTCTCGTGTGTTCCCTTTAACGATGAATTTATTGGGTCATGTTCTGTTAAATTTTCAAGTTCGAATATCTTTAAATGTTGTTAAAAGAAAAATATACCTTTAATTTTACATTCAAAAGTATACAGAGAAAAATTCAACAATTTTCCATACTATTAGGTTTGAAATAGAATCTGTGACAGTAACAAAATACATTTACAGAAACAACGTATTAATATAATGTAATTGTTTGCCGAAGTTTGTCGTATACAAAAATGTATAGAATACTGTGGTCTATAAAACTATGTGGTTAATCACATAGCTTGGACAATCCACTGTAAGACCTCCTCTTAGAACATAAACGAAAGACAAAGAATAGGTTATATGTGTGTACCGTACAAGAAAGACGCTAAGGAGAATAAAGTAGGAGGCGTTTGTTTCGAAGCTGTGCCTGCTTGTATCTATTCCCGACCAAATGAATTACGACTTATTTAAAAGCGCTTGCCTCGTTTATTTTGTACGAGGTTTATTCTGGAGAGAAGGAAAAAAAATAGAGAAAAGGGAGAAGCAGAAGAAGAGTTAAAGCAAAGTACGGGTCCAAGCTTGCGGGAGACCATGAGACTGTGAGATGAAAGAAACGAAAGTAGATATTACGAGTCTTTGGTAGACTTCCGTTTTTCCTGGTAAGACACGGCTAAACCAAAGTTTCCCCTTTCTTGGCATATTTTAACACGAATACTGACACGTGTATAAGAGTTCCGCATAATACACTTCTAGGTGGAAACAAAAAGATTACCGGTCAACGATCTTCTCTTGAAAATAAACATTTTCTTCTATTTCAAAAGTGTCAAATTCTTGGTAAAAACAAAACAAAAAATAATAATGATCGGTAGTTTGAAGACAACAACTATTATAATTAACTTATCGAATCAGAAGAGTCTTAAAAATTAACTCAAGCTATTAATTAAATTCCATAAGACTTCAAATACTCAATGAATTTACTTATAATTGATATTTTTTTCTATTTCTAATTTATAATAATTTTTTTTTTCAGAAGAAACTTATGCAAGAAAGGGTCAAGAAATCATCAAGTAAATAAGACACGGGCTCCTCAGTAGAATAATCCGAGGAATCTTTAATGGGAAGGTAAACAGAATGAATGACCATGGAAAAACGATCGGCATAGTCGGCGAATGCCGATCTACGAAGGTGGTACAATGCACACGCTGATCCCAAGAAATGAATTCCTTAGAAAGAACGTTCGCTTTAGGAAGCTCAAGAGGTGTACACACGGTAACAGCCTTTTGATCCTGCAGAACCAAACGTTCGTGCTCCCCCTCYCTCTCTCTCTCTCTTTCTCTCTCTTACTCTCAATGTATCCTACGAGCGTTTATCATCATCGTTACACGATTCCACGTGCTTAAAACCCCGTGAGTTAGCAATTTATATACGCTCGCTGTCGCTTCGTTCGGTTAAAAGATCGTAGAGTGTATCAACTTGGGTGCGTAATGACACGCATGCCTGAATTCTAATGACGTGCAAGTTAACAAATGGAGGTTAAATCGACGTCGTTCTAAGGTACCTTCCGCCATCTCGAAAAGCTCATAATACTCACTGGCATATCTTGATCAGAGTATACTTATATGCAAGTATGTATCGGAGAATCACTTATCGTCTTGGAAACTCGTGTTCATTTTCGAAAATTAAACGACGCCGGTAAGAAAGAATTATTTTCAAGAGAATTTTAATACCATCCATATCGTAATTTCTTACAAGCAAACAAGTTAATATGAATAATTGTGTAAAGATACAATAAATTCGTGATACACACTAAAGCAGAGACGCGTGTACAACGCTGACTGGCGCCCAACAACGTTTGTGATTTAAGCAGCGACCGGTTAACATTCGGTCTCGTCATTAAATTATAAATTATTCCTTTATTTCGTACCCCAACCAAGATTATCCGTCATAACTCTTTATTTCGAAAGGCAGTATTGGTAAGAATTAATCGAATGATCCTTACAATTATTTACCCTTACGACTTCAATAAGAAATGAAAATTCTTTAAGTTATGTTCTAACCGTTGTTGAAAATATTCTGAATAATCGAAGTTTTAGATGTAGAAATTAATTCGTTGTCATTTTTTAAACTATCATTACTACTATTTGAATTTCTTGCTACCCTTGATTTCACCTAAAAGAGCTATTTTTTTCGGTTATAAAAAAATATCACTTACCATCATCCGTAGAAATTACCAGTCTATCAATCATCACTGAATCATCCCTGAATGCTTTTCGTATTTCAAACAAAACAAAAAATCAACTGATGAAACTGCCGACATGATTTGTGTGCAGCATTAGGAAAAGGACGTTCTAACTTATAAAACGTATAAAATATAGTACCAACGATTTAAAAGAGAAAATTTCCGAACATTCATTCGAAAAAAGGTTTGTTCTATATACAGTGGAATTTCCTAGGAATCATCCATTACGAGCTGCTTCCACCTGGTCAAACAATAACTACAGACTACTACCAACAGCAGTTAACCACTTTATACAATGAACTGGAACGAAAATGGCCGTTTACCGGACCACGGAACAAGGCACGTTATTTTGCAACATGACAACGCTCTGCAACGCGTTGCTTTAGGTACGTAGGACACCATTTATGCCTTCAGATGGAAAGTTCTCCCTTATGCGGCTTACTCTCCGGATCTGGTCTCGTCGGATTACCATCTTCTTAAAACCTTACAACATTATTTGTCGGGAGAGTACTTCAAATCGGTCGAAGAGGTCCAAAAATGCATACCAGATTTCTTATCCAGGAAACCACGGTCATTCAACGAGAGGATGACATTTATATAAGTTACCCAATAGTTGATAAAAGAGTATAGAAAATAACGATAAATATTTCAAAACATAATCCTATATCTAATATTCATAATAAAATCCCCAAGTTAAGACGAAAAAGCATCGAATCTAATCATTTGTATTTAAAAGTTGCGAATTATTGTAAAATAATCTCTCTAAAAAAAAAAAATAAATAAAAAGGAATCTTAAAACGAATGAAAATTTTTTCTATAATAATTCGATTAATGTTTTATCCATTAAAGAAAAATCCCTGAACTCGGGCGGATCATAAAAACATCCGATATCCGAAGATGAGCAGGTGACATTGGCTTAATAGAAGAGACGAGTTTTAAGGAGAACGCGTCCAACCTGAAGGATGATCGAGCATACTCGCCGTGGACATCATCCTGCCCTTCGCTGGAAATTCTTGCTACCGTATATCGATGCGAGGATACATCAACCGCACACAAGCATCGAAGGATATGTCCACGAGGCCGTCGCTGCTGTTCGTTCACCCGACCTTCGCAAGGTCACGCGGCATGGATAAAAAGAAGGGAGATAGAAGCATAGAGAAACCAATGAGATAGAGTGAAAAAGAGATAGGAGAAAGGAGTGAAACGAGAGGAAAGAGGATCTAATCAACGCCCAACGTCATGCTCCAAGGAGCATCGTACGAGAAAAGGGTGAAAGAGAGAGAGAGATTCCACAGAACAGCAACGAAAAGAGAAAGGAAGATCGAAAGGATGCGAGAAAGGTAAAATAAGAATGAAAAATAGAGTAAGACTGGTATAAGAGCTAGAGGAGTGTAAAATTTATCGTGTCGATGCTCTGAGCTCAACACAGGTTACTTCTACAATGTCGAGCATTAAACTTTGATGGAATTTTCGGCTCCATTTTCTATTTATAAGCAACATCTTTCTTATTTTCTTTTATCTGTCTCTTTTTGTCAGTAATTTTAGTATACCTTTATTCGAAGTCTCTACTTTATACACTAAAAATAAGAAAAATGAAGGGTGCAATCAATACGTAAGATACTAAAATTAATTCTAATATAGCTTCATGTTAGTAATAAATATCTATACTTTTTTTATTTCAATAATTGATGTTATTCGAATGTGTAGGTCTACGAAGTAATTTTAAATAACGTTATATATATATATATA
>NW_015148979.1:1810191-1869809 GCF_001465965.1 Polistes dominula | reverse complement strand
TATATATATATATATTTAGATTTTAATTTCTTTTATAACTTCGTTTTTTGTTCGAGACAGTTTCATTTAAATATTTTACAAAGTATTTTTGAGACCTCTTAAATATTTAAAAACAGTCACACACAAAAATTCCATATTTTTTTATCAAATTGTCACAATAGTTTCCTATTTTGGACAATCAACAAGGAAATGATCGACAAGCAAAACTAAATTGGCAAACAGCATGCAAATGTAATTTTCTTCAACATTCAATATATTTCAAATGAGCTAATATTGTATTTACCAACGATGTCAGATTCATTATCCAAGTGTCGAAAAGAAACAAAAATGAAAGATAAAAAGACGTTCTCATTTTATCAATTTCCTTCACTTTTAAAAGTTTAATACTAAAGAAGATACTCTGTGTTCCCCCGAGTCAACGTTAATACCGCTTTTGAAACGTCGAGAAAATTAATTTAAAGAGCTACTTCTGACAGGACGATAGAACGTCTAATTGAAAATCTCTCAAATACGTCCGTTTATGAACGAATTTATCGTGAAAGGATATATTCATTACTTAGACAATAACACTCGATTGAGATTATTATAAATATCGTTATCAACGACTGATACAGTAATCTTTTTCTTTTCTTTTAAAGACTGACTACACCTACTTTCGAATATATTTTAAATATGTCGTCCAAATATATCTTGTCTACTGATGTTTTATAATGTTACAGAATATTATACATATATAAGACATATGCGCTATTGTTTCCCATATCATCAATCCTTTGGGCACTGAATACTAAAATTTTCAATGTAGGCTTAAAACCCAACAGTATATTATATTTTATCACATATGATAAAATATGTGATTCAGGTTACGAAACGTTCATTTTAAAGCGAATCTTTTTAAATATATATCATTCACACAAGTCAACAGAACATCTCTAAGGGTTGAAAAAAGAGAGAGAGAAAGAAAGAGATTATTTACCAGGAAACGTACTTGAAAGTCAATAACTTCGATGTATCCAATGAGTTCTGAACCATATGGAATTATTTTTCAAACACACTGGCCTGCGGCCGTGTGTACTTATGTGCAATATTTGCAGCCCCAAAATTTTATATCTCAATTTCAGAACTCTCGACTGGTACTTTACTCAAGTACCAGGAACCTCTACACGTATATCCTCTACGATATAATCGATCGTAATTATTACCGTTCTTAAAAGTCAAATAACGATGAAAAAAAAAAAAAGGAAGAAAAATTAGTGCGTACGTATAAAATTGGGAGGAGAAAAAAAATAAAGGTTTCGTAAATCGTATTAAATGACTACCTTTTGTTCTGAGCATCGTTTGCATTCTATTTGGCATTCTTTGCGAAGCAACGCTAGTAGGTTAACCTCTGTCGTCAAGCATTATATCTTGTTTACGAAGGTATGCGTTAATACGCGTTTGGACGAAGCACGTGTTTCAGCAGCAAATAAAAAAGGGCCACTTTCTTGAGCACCTCTTCGAGTGACTCTTTACTCGTAAAAGAATTTCTTCCGGGTTGAACGAAACTTGGGGCCGATCGAGGTTGAGTTACAATCTCGACTTCAACTTGAAGCTTCCTTGATTGGGGCGAGTTTTAAAACGAAGAAAAATTAATAATCGGATATGGAAATTAATGGAAATATTTATGACACACGTCTCGTTCTCGATAATAATCGATGTAATCGTACTTATATTTATTTGACAACATTTAACGGATTTCAAATTTTTTTTAAAACGAGATACATATTTCATATATTATATTTTTATAGTCTTCTCAATATATAGATCATAATGTTACAAAAATTTCCAATTTTTTATTCTTATTTTATTTTTTGTAGATATTAATCAATAAAAAATAAATTTAAGAAAGTTCAAACGATTTGATTCACGTCCGATCTTGGTTCGAATGTACGAGAAAGATGACTTCACAGGATTCAACAGGAGGATCATTGGGATTGTAACTCAAGCTCGACCTTGTTTGCATATTATTCGTTACAAGGTGTTTCGTAGTAGCAAGACAGTGACGAAAAGACTCAAGAGGTTCCTTGAGAAATACGACGGAAGAATGAGAAGCAATTTGCCAAAGCGATTTTCCAATCTTTTTTTCTTCTCTTCTTCTTTGTCTTCTTTCTCTTCCTCTTCTCCTTCTCTTCGTCATCGTCTTTTACTTCTTCTTCTTTTTCTTCTTCTACTCCTTCTTCTTCTTTTTCTTCTTTTTCTATCCACGAATACAGTTATTATTCCTACTCAAGAGTTAAGCGCTTCCGCTACCACATAGATATAATATATTCCCACGAGTCTTGCTTAATTAAGAGATCGGCGGGAGGTCAGGTGAGATACGGCTAGCTCTCTTGGATTAGAACAAAAAGTAACCTGCATCTCCTTCCTCACAGAAAATGGATTAAGCGCATAGGCTGATTAGGATACTTTATTTGAAAAAAAAAAAAAAAAAAAAACTAAATCTCAACAACAAAAAATAATATTTGATTCGATAAGAATAAAATGATAATTAATGATCATGAAAAATCATTAACTTGTCTATGATACGTTTGACTTAGAATAAAATTCGCAAGAGTATCTTATTAGAAACTACTTTACTTGTAAACTAGACAAACAAACAAAAAATGTCGGTAGGCACGTGTTCACTAAAGATCGATGATATCTAACGAATTTTCTTTCGAGACAAGAATTCTCTCTTTTTCCAGGAAGTCTAGTCGTGCATCGTATAAACCACCGTTTGCGGTTTATTATTAATAGGACGACAAGATCGCGAGGCATTACGCGAAACACACAGCTCGTCAAGTTGTAACTGGTTCCGTTCCGAAGATAGACTCCCTCATCTATCTCCAACGATGCACCGCGTACGAGAACACGAGCAACCGCGGCGGCAGCAACAACACCAACTGCTCTCCCAAAGAGAGAGAGAGAGAGAGAGAGAGAGAAAGAGAGAGAGATAATGAGTGAAAGAGAAATAAAGAGAAAAGACTCGGTACACATCACCAACTCGCGATGATGGCTAGTAAACCCATGGTGAACGGCTGTGGGAAGAAGTAGTAAGGAGCACCAGGTGGGAAAATGACAAATGTCATTACATTAAGCAAGGCGCCGTGAGTATAGGCTATAACCTATGGAAAATTATGCGATCTGGAGTCGAGAAAAGAGCTACCAGAAAATATGATGGCTACCAAATTGGAAGGAACCTCTAACTTTTGTCAAGCTCGGCAAAAGATTCATTCAAATGATTCATTGTAAATTTGTAAGGGGGAGGAAAAAAAGTCAAAAACTTTTCTTTGTCAATAGTTCATTTCACATTCTTATTCCGTAAAAGTAACATGAGAAAAAAACGTCATCAGGCGTAAGGGTTTAGAAATTCTTTATAAAATGAGAGCGCTAATCGCAAGGGAAAACATAATAAAAATTTCTTTCACGAATTTCATTAATATATTAGGTAAAGTCATAAATAACTTCAAATGCGGCTATGTAGAATCTATTTTTCGTATTTACCTACTATAAGTCACCGAAACAAATGGATTTTCGATATCACTATATAGATGAGAATTCAGTTAGTCTTCTGTCAACTTTCTTATGTAATAAATGTTATATTTAACCGTTTTTCTTAACTTCTGAAATGGATAGTAAAAAGTGCATATTTGACGTGTTATGCTTTAAAAATTTAAACAAGACAATAACACTAAGGTGACAGTTGAAAAAATATGCAGCGTATACGGTGCAAGACTGACAACTGATAGAGCAATCAGAAATAGGTTTGTCAAATTCCGTTCTGGAGATACGATGTTAGAAGACGAACCGAGTGCAGGAGGTATTTTCGACTTTGACGAACTTTTTAAAGGTAATATTGGAGCGAAATCCAATAGATACGTCCAACAGATGCAAAAAATGCAAAAAAAAAAAACTCAATGAAAAGTGTCCTGCACTTATCAGTGACAGAAATGTCATTCTTTGTCTCATAAAAAACGGAAGTTATTTATGACTCGACCTAATAATTTATTAAATCGTTTAAAATATTCTCCTGGAATCGATAGAAATTATCTACTAGAATAAAATATAATCATCCAACTGAAGAATTCATATCACAAGAAGCGTGCATTTTTAGAGTTCCTTGTGAACTCGAATCGATAAGCCTACCAAGCGAGATAACAAAAAAATAATCGGCCCATCGGAAGATATCCTTTTTTTTTTTCTTTGTCGTTGTCGTTATCATCGCCATACGTTCCTCTCTTTTAAGTAATCCACCTCGCACGCAATTTACTCGGCTTAAAGCAGCCTATCCGTAGCCGATCTCGAAGAACCATTATTCTCCTCAAGAAAAGAAAGGTTTTTTTTTTGGTTCTTTTCTTTTTCCTTACAAGCCACATAAAACTCCAATCAGATTCGTTTAAGCACCAAACAAAGTGTTAATGACCCGTGTCTCTTTCTCTCTCGGCGAAGGATCTATCGCAAAGATTCCGGCAACACAACACCACCAAAGTCTCCACGGTTATTCCCCTACCATCCCATCTTTCTTTTTACGTTTTTACGAAATTTCCTTATGTTAAGTGTAAAAAAAAAAAAAAAAAAACAGAAAAAAAATCAGAAAGAAAGGAAAAATTACGCAAGTCTAACCCTTCGTGATACTAAAAAAAAAAAAAAGATAAGATCTCTCTTTAATAGCTTGCTTAGAGGAGACGTGGCACACGACGTGAGACACTCAAATATACGAAGTATCCCCGGGAAGTGAGGTTGTCTCTTTACGAATTTTTTTTGTTCTTTTTTTTTTTTTTTTTACCGAGTCCGACGACTTCACGCTCGACAAAATCCACGAACAGAGACACGGAGACGTTCGATTCCATCGAGGTGAAGTCGCCTTCTCGTTTTTCGGTACGTGAGTTTCTTTCTCGATGCTCCCGAACCTGTCCCCGGACTTTCGTCGCGCTTCGAGCCGAAACCGTATCTAATGACAAAGTAACGCCGGTCGGATATCTGTGAATAATCGAAAGTGTCACGGAATATATTACATTAATTAGCGTGAGGGACGCGTGTCGGCACATGGAGAGTCGTCTTCCAATGCCGACGGTGTCCCTCCCTCCTCCCTCCCCATTGGGATTCCTTTTGAGAACGTGAAAAAAACTTTGTCAAACTTGATTTTTCAAAAACCGAACGAAACGTTATACATTTGTTTTTGAAAAATTAAACGTTTCCGTAGAATATCATAAAAATGTTATTGTGTTAAATTCAAATTATCATCAAAGTAATTAAAAATAAATTGTAGAAATCTCGAGTAAATATACTATAAGGACGGATAAATATGATAAGATGGAAAAGGAAGATGATATCATGACGAATCTCGTGAATCACAATAAAAGAAACTTATTCGAATTGCGAAAGCCATAGCCGTAACCTGCAACGTGACGTACGACCGACAAACGCGACAGCCGTACCCCATGAAAGCGACAAGCGTGACAAGTGTTGAATCTGCCGAGCGTATTTGATCGTTGTTTGATACGTCGGCTCGCTTTTATATCCATTGGCGGCAAACTTGTCCAAAAATTACACGTTTGTCTTGAAATATACACGCTAAAATTATTATTATTATCCTATAAGACTAAAGTACGGTTGATAAAATTTAAAATGAATATAATCTGAATGTATAATAAATAAATACATTTTTGAAATAATGCAACTGTTGAGATTACTGGATTTCTGCAGATAGTTTAGAACTAATTCGGGTAGGGGTTATAATTACAATCCCTGTTATATATGAGTAAGATTAGTAGGATTAGAACAACTATCGTAAATCGCTTAGCTTACGACTCTACCTTTTGGATTTATCGTACGGCCTAAAACTATCCGGAAAACTAAAAAATTAAGATGTTGAAATATGATAAGTATCGAACCATAGATTCTAATTTGCATTTTGTCTATGGAATCTAATCAGCAAACGCAATTAAAAAATCTTCAGCTCTACCGATGTGTATGTGTTATAAAAAAGAAAAAGCGAAGACCTCTTTTGTAATACACAATACTCGAACTCTATTTTCTAAGATAAATAACATTCAAAACTATTATTTCTTTCTTATATTTCTTTCCTCTTTAATCTTTTCTCATATATAATAATAGTAAATAATAATAGTAAATACTCTAGTAATAATAGTAAATTTCTTAAAGTCCGTACTTTTCAATAATTTATATCAACGAGTTTCTCTAATTCTCTCTTTCTCTCGATTTCTGAAAAGCAATTTACCTGGCACACACTTTCTTGAATCGACTCATATACGTAGATTTCTACCTCTTATATAAATTAATAATAATAATAAATGTTAACTCTTATCATTCCAAGTGTATTTCTCAAAGACCACCGATGTCCAGCGTTATACTCCAAGTGTATCTGACTAGTACCACCGAGTGTCGTATTTAAAGTACAACTTAAAGATAAGTTGGAGTTGCTAGCCGACAATTTCACTAAACAATTGGATCGATAAGGGTTAAGTATTCACATTTCCGGCGAAACTCGCGATACCTCTCACTTCTTATTTGTCCTCATCGTCTTATCCAACCGTACATATACCTCCTGCCGTAATATTCACGAATGGCCGTTTCAATCGCGAGATATAGATAGTAAAGATTCTCTCGTTCGCATATAAAAAGGAAGAAATAAACAGATAGTTTTCTATAAAACTATCGCATCAGTTTTCATTTGGAACAAAATCCGATAATCGAATATGGAAGAAAAAAAGTTCAGTTCTCAACAAAATCGTGTAGGAAGATATGGTGAATACGTAATGAATGAAAAAAAAATAAAGAAGAGAAGCCGTGGTAATGAAGAGATTGTAGAGTCAGATTGAATCGTTAAAGGCAAGAGTAGTATCCAACGCTATGAAGGAAGATATTTGATGTCGATGCTAGGCTAAAGAAAATGAAGGAACATATATGTACATCGCGAGTGCATTCTCTTGCAAGCGAATAAAAAAAAAAAAAGAAAGTCGAGTTATCCTTACTTGCTCGGTACGAGGTAAGTGTGCGGATAGTACAACACCGGGACTTGGATGCAGATGATCCGAAATTATAGACATTAGGGACATTAGCCCCAACGTTATACGATTCTTCATCTTCTTCATCTTTCTTTCTTTTTCTTTCCTTATCTCTTTTTCTCTCCATCTCCCACTCTTGCCCGTAGTGTATCTTCCTTTCTCTTTTCCTATTTTCCACCGAGCGTCCAACATCTCTGACCACTTGATGCGCACCTTTTCAAACAGATAAGTGATTCGAAGTGCGCGTAATTTGCGGATTCGCCTCCATAGGAATACTTCGTACCCCGTAGCTTTATTAGCGAGCATCATCGAGAGTGTATCCCCGTCATTGTCCCTTATCGTGAGTTCTTATCAAGCTGAATCAACCTCGAGAGGTCCTTCGATCGAGCTTCTATCCTTCGCTGCCAGACTACGTAGGATATAATTTCTTGTCTACCGTCTGCGAATCTTTTTTGTTTTTTTTTTGTTTTATTTTTTTCTTATTACATTTCTTTTATATGCATTGAACGTATCTCTTCTTCTTTTTCTTCTTCTTCTTCTTCTCAATATAAAGATTCCTAACTCTACGAGAGAATCCGATAACAGACAACGTCATTGCATTTTCAATCAGACAAATTATACCTGATCTTATCTTGATACGATTAAGCTATTTTGTTTTGTATAGAAAACGAATCTATCTTTATTTTCATCGGATATTTTAAATTATTCCTTACGATCATCTTAACTAATCAATAATCCAATAAGATTTATATGATTATTCATCAGAGTTATGATTTTCTCATAAATTAATAAATAAAACTCATTAAAAAAAAAAAAAACCAGTTGGTATTTCAATAAAAGAAAATATTTAAAAAAAGAAGACATTCGAAAAAGTAACGAGAATTACCCCTCCCTATTTTATTATCATCGATATACTCCCTATCACAATTATTAAAAGAACTAAGAAATGAGCTCCTACTCGATTTGTTATAGCAAAACAATAATTTAATTGCAAACCTTCAAATTTTTTCAAGTAATAAAACATAAAAATGATTGACAGAACGAAAAATTAAAAATATGCTAATTATACATAAAAATTAGGACATTTAGAAAAATAAGCATGATTTAGATAATACATAAGAATAAAATCAATTGAGCCTCCCGAAGGTTACTATAGCGGTCTTCTCCTTTCAAAGCCGTTTCCTTCAATTACCTCGCTACACGATACTCGTTAGTTCCATCGATCTATCGATCGATTGATCGAGAAACGACTTGTTTCAAAGAATTTGTCGTCCAATTATTCCAAATAAACGATCACACATTTATGGTATTAATAGAACTTGTAAACGGATATTAATTTAAATTTTGTGACAGCATTTCATTTATAATACCTACACATATAATATAATATACGTAATAAGATAAATGTTAATAAAAATAGATCTTTTATATTGCATTAAACGTATTTCATTTTCACAAATTTTCTAACAATGAAATTTCATACTTGCACGCATAAATCGATAACTCGCGTTATGCGATTCTTTTATCAATTCATAACATTCAATATACTTAATTCCAAATAGATTATTCTTACTTTATGATTAATTTAAGTCAAGCAAATAACAGCTGTCATCTAGATATCCTATTAACAAAAAAGATATCTTATTGTTAGTATAAATAAACTTCTTTAAATAGATCTCGAAAGTTTATCAATATATATATATATATATATACACAATACTTATAAGTAATAAGTGTATAAAATATTCAAGATGATATTAATAGTTATTTTCTAGATAATACATAGTAAAGGACTTTATGCAAAATTCTCCATAAATTATATTGATTTGCGCTACCAAACACGGTGATAAGACGTCAGTGAATAATTGATTGAAGTTGAAAATCAAATTATATTCAAAGAACAAAGATAGAAGAAAGGAAGGTGACAATTAATTGTATTAGCCACTATGGCAATTCACCAAAAGACAAATTTATTCGTCGAAAAGGTAAGAAGAACATCGAGATCCAATAATGACCGAATTCTCTAATGTAAAAAGAAATCAATGTGAGAAAAGTTAAAAAGAGATAGGAAATAAAGAGAAAGGTCATTTACCCCTTTTCCTAGGGAATCTCTTCATCGTGAAGTAGTCAGAGAAACGTGGATTATCTTGCTTCTCTCGAGCAATATCTTCGACTACCGTGCTTGACAATCCCAAGTGCTTTCGATTCTATTGCCGACAAAGTGGATCTGATGGATGTCTCAAAGATGACTCGACGATTCAACTCAAGAAACTTACATACGTTCGAACGAGATAGATATTTCCCCACTTGATGCAAAACGTAGTGCGAAATGAGAGAATACGATAAACTACGATAAAATATACTTAAAATATATATATATATATATATAAATATAAAATGATAGTCATCACCTCAGTTTAGAGTACATTCCGATGGAAAAATTCGACCAATGATTCTTAAGAGATATTATCACGATCAAAAATAAATAAATAAAGATAAATGAAAGAATTATTCTTATTCTGTTAATTTCCAACTTGTTCGTGAAACAGTCGCGAAAATTTTCAAGTTAAAAGACTAAAAGTTATTTGCACGCGAATTAAAGACAGAATGGATATTTTCTTTCTTCGTGTATTTCTTTATTTTTATTTTGAAACTTTAGTGATAAAATATCCTGTGTGATATTCATTATTATTTTTGAAGCACAACGGAAAGAAATAAACGTATGAAATAAAACGAAAGGATGCGTGCGTCATAGTGGTTTAAGGATGATGAAGATACACGTCCTAACATTTCTCGACATCGACCGCAGACTGTGTTGACACGCATGCATAAACCCAATGGACCATCACCAACAGTGTTTACGATTTCAATTATTGGTCGAATCTGATGGACGGTGATCACCATGATACCGATTGCTTCCTGGTGGCTGTTTACACTATCCAATGGTCACATTCTACGTACGAACAGGCATACATGGAGAAGCTACGATCGGAAACGATTCGCCATGCTCGATCATCGAGCCAGTAGCGGGATAATTAAAGCTCAGCTCGAAAACAGTAAAGGTTGGATGAACTGGTTCGTTAGCGTGGAGGACAAGAACACGATGGTGAATCGAACGCTCGTAATTTATCAGCCTGTGATACCGCTGACGCGATGATAATTAATTATTTAACATTTTTCTCCATTTACTTAACGTGGAACAATGATGACAAGAATGACGATGACAATACGATTTACGAATATTACATCAGTTATAATGGACAAAAGTCATAGGAAAAACTATCAACGATTAATGTATAAATGTGTAATACCACGTACCATCGTATCAATTACTATGTAATGTTTTTTCATGTCAAAATACTAAAACAAATTTATATCCCTTTTTTACCAATCGTAAGTGCTCTTTCAGTGACAATTTTCAATTCCTAGAAAATTACGATATTGCGTGTATTTTTACAAAAAAAAAGAAAAAACAGAAGACATAATAGTTTCTAAGAAATATCATAAATGTAAGAAGAAAAAAAAATTTCTTCGGAAAAAGTTTGCGTTTAAACCGCTTTCAACGTCGTCAGCAAGTGAAGTAAGTACGAATAACACGCCGCAGTAAGTTTTACTTTGAAAATAGAGCAACGAAGAAGCCGCGCAATGACTCAGAGAGAATTCCATCCCCAGTGGAACTAGTCTTTTCCCTCTCTCTCTCTCTTTCTCATGTAGAAATTAGTGATAATTATAAGGGTCCGGTGGCTGCACGCAGGTGTAAAAAGCCATTCTCGTTGACGCGGAGAGCTGGTTTCGCGCTAAAAAGACGACGAATCCCGAAGGATATGACTCATGGCGTCTTTCAGGATGATTCAGATGCTAAAGGTAGAAGGTTCTCATGCGAATATGATGGGTCTCGATTTTCAAACTGAAATGTTATTTATCATAAGTTAACATGTAACAATAATTAAAGATAAAACGACATTTTTACTTGGCTGCTGCTAGCGATTCGATCGGTGCTTAAAAAAACCAACAAAAGCGATAGATTTAGTGAGCGACTTAGCGCTATACGTGACAGGTGGCGATTAGTTTTATTACCACTAAAGGATCGTATTCGTCTTACGATGCACCCCGCTTCTCGAATGATTTGCCTTTCCACGAAGTGTCTCTCGTAAAGCTAAGCAGTGCCTCACAGAATTTACGGTCTTCGTTCGGTTAAAAGGGCTAAAACTTTTAACGCCCACATTATCCTTTCGACGATTTCTACCTGATTGGACAGCCATGAGCGACCTCCATAAATAATCTCAAAAATAAAGCAAGATATGGCCCTTTAAGATATACATTATATATTCACGACAGCATCGCAAAAAAAAAAAAAATATCCTTAACTCTGTCTCGTACTTTCGCGAAATTTCTCAAAGAAGATGATAATCAATACGATCTTGTAAAGTAATTAGTCTCATTTGTAAATGTTCGCATCTTTGTACGTGCACGAGCATGCACAAAGCGTGCAAAATATCGCTCTGTAATTAAATTAATTGTACTTCTCTACATAAATCCTGACAAGTCATCTAATTAAAGAAATATCATTTTTGTGTGTAGGATTTAAATATACATTTATATATACAACATCTATAAGCATAAGATTTTATAATAGCAGTTACCAAAGGTATTTTTTTTTGTTTTGTTTTTAATCGAGCATACGGACCGTAACACCGTCAAAGGAACATGAAACAATGAAATCTCTCAGAAACATTCTACCATGTGCAATAATATCAAATAATGATAAGAGATTGGACATGAAAAAAGATTCAATCTAAAGTACAAGCATAGCCGTTGTCGCGACAACTTTCTGTTCCTCTTAAAATAAATGTGGTCAGTTTACGGCTTATCTGCTTGAAAAGTCGAGTTTCGCGCGCTTTTATCGATCTATCCTCGCTGGTATCTTACATTGCCTTTTTAAGAGATTCGCTGTAGAATAAAGTAAATTTCTTCTCCGTGAGTTCTCCGCCGTTCCAAGACACGGAGAACACATAAAAACATTCGAAAATGATAAGAGATTCGTGCGATTGAGATAAAAGGTTACTACTCACCCTTTAGCTGTGTCGTCTCGATTGCGAACATGTTCAGAGCCAAGAGTTGTAGCAAGCGCGTGCCAGGAAGCGGTAACGGCGAGTGTTGCAGCAGAGCCCTGAATTCTTTTAACATCTGTACGCCGGCTTCTTGAAAGGTTTCCATTCTGAAAAAGAAAAAGAAATATATATATACACTTTATATCTTTTTTTTTTTAATTTCTAATATATACATATACACGTTTATTACCTATCTAAACGAGTCAACATCATGAGAGAAAGATCATGTATGTAACTTCGATAAATAAAATACGAGTTCATATCATTCGAAGTATGACCTGAGAGATATACGATATAAATACAACGCTTGACGGGAAAATCGATACGACTGGAAGATTGTACGGTAAATAAATGAAAACTCATCCGAAAATACAACCAGCCACGGACGTTCGATAAATTATACATATTTTAGAAGCTTCGGTCTGGTTAACAGTCGTCGTCGTTGTCGTCTTCGAAAATTATCCAAAGCTTTCGTGATATTAAATATATCTTCAAATCAGCATAGTACTGATATTGCAAATTTTCATCGATTAAACTAATTGTCATATTAGGTTCCGCGTTATATAACCAGTGGATAAATAGTAGAGTACTGAACTGTTTCATAAGGAAGCATATCTATTCACGAGAAAAGGTCATAGGTCTTTTTTAACATATTTATATTACCCGTTAGGTAAATCGTATATCAAAGACCCTGGGTCAAGTCAGCGTTACAGCCACTTAAACAAGTAGACTGCCAGTAAACAAATGAAGCCGCCACGATAATATAAAATATGACCACTTTAAATATGTGAATATATGTAGAATATGCATCAAAACGCAAGATATTTTACTAGAGAGGATAGAATGTAAAACTTATTACTTTATACCGAGTTGACTTTTTCGAGACAGAAGAAAAATGTAAAAACAAAATACCTTATAGTGCTACCTTAAAATAGCAACAGAACGAAGTACGAACACGTACAATAATAATGCTAATTGTAAAAGAATGTACCAACTAGAGAAAAAGATAAACGGGATAGCAAGTTACTACTGATGGACTGAATAAATGCGATGAATATTAAGCAAGGTTTTTCAGTTGAAGAATTCTGATCTGATGTAACACTTTTTCGATAGCGTATAGTTTTCCTATACAATCATTTACGATGAATATGAAAACAAGTCGTTTGTAATAATAAAAAAAAAAAAAAAATTAAATTAATAAAATAAATTTTAAATCTTTTATATTTCTTCGCACGATAGGATAAATAATTTTTGTTTTTCTTTACATCCAAGACGTTCTCAGAACATCTATATTTTCTCACGTCAGGCAAGACGATTATTATCTTATTGATTTTTAATATCTTTTCATTAGTTGCGAGAGGCGAGTGCAATGCGACTTCGCATCGGTTTATGACCTTTACTTGATATAAATTCACTATACTTTATGTTTCCCCTTAGTATTACCAATGAAAAGGTACGTACGCGTATTCAATCTGACAATCGGTTAATCGTTCTCTTTGTATCCTTGAATAAAGATGGAAGGATGGGCGTTCCAACGGTCAACGTTTTACTAAGAGAACAATGCCGATATTGATTTCATCGTAATATGGCATGGGAGAAGGGGGGGGGAGAACCACGAAAGGAAATCTCAATACTAATTATCGGTATATAACCTGTAATAGTGTCGTCCGTATCTTGGAACACCAACTCACAATATAGATCTTGCCTTAGGCAATTCCAAAACGCGAGTAACATGGCGTGTAATATATATATTTTACAAACGCGAAATGTGCAATACGTGTGTGGGCAATGATCAGTAACAGAAGCTCCTTAACGTGGGTGTGCCCTGAAATAAGATACTTCACAGTCTTCTCTCTATCTGGTACTAACCGTACCATATCCGATCGAATGACCGGTTTGAAAATTACATTTAAAAATGTTACATCCATTGTTATTCTTTTTCAATCATTTCATTTTATAGCCAATCCTTTAATTATATTAATTATAATCCAAGACATCGCAAAATGAATGTCTTAAGAATAGTTATAATAATTTCTTAGATCTTGTAAAAGGTTACATTCTCGCCAGTGTCCGGTCTTCTTCGAGAAAGTTTCTTGTAGTACCTGGCACGCTCATTTGATTGAATGTATTTTACTGGTCACCGCAACCAGTGAGTCGCTTTTATTCGCCTGGTCGCCATGACCAAGTGTGTACACGCTCATATATTCTAATGTATCTAATGATCGTCATGGACTGGTCGACAGTGCGCATGAAGCCTAAAGCGTTTCCAGATCCCATCACTACTTGTGGACTTAAGCCAAGATAGAATCCTCATAAAGATGAAAGAGAAACGATGGTCGGTATCGTTTCTAAACGCTCATTATCTTTCCCACAGCCTTTCCTTTTCCAACTTGTTTCTTCATTCTCTTCATTCTCTTCTTCTTCATTTCTTTCTTCTTCTTCTATTTCTTTCCTCTTCCTATTCAGTCGTTATATAGCACGATGCACAACAGTGGCAAATTTACGATACGTAACAGCTCATTCGACCGTTGTAATCCAAATGACGTAAGCCTTTTGCTGTACACCCCTACCTTTCTTGCATTAACACGTGCAACAGGTCAAGCAATGACATTGTTTGAAGATTAGGAATGATACTACCTGTTCGGAGTCTATCTAACCAAGCTAAATCGTACAAGTTTATGTATTCTTCTCTGTATGTATACGTGTGTGTTAATAGGGCAAAGAACTCCATCTTCCTTCCTCTTTTTATTTCTTTCCGTAACCCCCACCCCTTCTGTCTCTCTTTCTCTTTCTCAGTATCATTCTCTCTCTCTCTCTCTTGTCGTTTCGACCTCTCGGCGATCGGTCGTGCGACGTGTCGACGTACCGTTAACCGACGGAGAATTCTCGATCAGACCGTAAAGAAACGTCCCCATGCCTTTCCACAGCAGATTCGTCGTCAAGCGGACCTTTCCCGTGAACCACAAGAGAGGAGTTTGTATCGGTATCTTCTTCTTACGAAAGATCGTAAGAGTACACACCGAGGACCTCCCTTCCTCGATCATGCTTCTTACACGATTCTTATAGCACCTATTCTAGACGAGAAGAGAGAGAGAGTTAAAACCGGAGTCAGAGCATATAAAGACGTTTGAGGTCGACCACTGGTAATCAGCCTCCAATCGGTGAAACGAAGCTGGCGATTACTAAGTGCGCTGAGCGTGCTTAGATCGTTGCAGAAGCAGTTAACGCGGTTGCTATCCCACGAACAACGCGACTACTGAAATTAGATACTCCAGCAAGAGGAATTGATCAAGATGCATTCACACGGTTGTCCGCTTTAACGGCCATTTTATATTCGTCAAACACCGTTACTGATAGAACAGCATCCTCATGAAAAGAGAATAAACGAAACACCATGCTCGTAATAAATCCGTATCCGCTCGATTAAGCTCGCTTGTTTGCAATTAAAAAGGATAATTGCGTGCTAACGCATAAAGAATAAGCAAAAGGGTAAAAAAACGAGAGAGAGAGAGAACGACCTTCTATCGATATTTGATTGGAATTCTCGGCACAGTAAAGCCTACTTCTTTATTAACGATGCGCACTTATTGTTAGATCCAAGAATATTCCAATTTCGAGATAATATCGCAATAGTGCTATAAGGTTGGTTGTGTCCTGATTACCTGGCTTTTATTTATTTCACCTTCTAGTGCCCCGTCATTGGATGGAAGGAACAACCCTTTAATCGATCTCTCCAATATTCTTCCTAATATATCCAATTACGTATTTGCACGGTCTGTACGGTAATAAATTCATTTTACGACTATCAGTAAAAAGCGCGTTTCTTGCACAATCATTTGGTCGTTCGGTTTATTTTACCAAGCAGAGGACTTATTCGTTACATCTTCGTTTCACTTTATGAAAGGAAACAACGAAAACATATTTCGGTATGACCAAAGCAACCTGATACTCGAAGTAAACTTGAAACGAGTTAATAAAAAGAATCCAAAATACAAAAGCTTACAAACACAAATCAGATTTGTGAAAAACTTGACAAGAACTAATTTTAAAAGATATCATTGATAAATGATCCTCGATTATTAGAAGATACGAAACTAATGCTTTCGAGATACAAAGTTTGAAGTAAAAACGCGTTCAATCCGATCGTATCAGTTCGTACTTGAGTACAAAATCCAGATCGTAAGGATAATCAAACTATTTCTGATACAACGTTTAACATATCGAGCATAATCGATCGAAAAAAGATAACAGGTTGATATTAAACTTATGTATCTCAATAATAATGATCAACCAGTATCGTGTGTTGATTCAAATTGAAAAACGTGTCTCCTCATACCCACGGCAGTTCGATTAAGTTTATGACATTTTTATGATCACTAAAAAAGAGATTATAATACGACCAAAATAACTTAGAAAATCTTAATAAGGCTGATCTTATGATAGCTTTACTATCGATTGGACCACGTGGATAAAAAGATAAATGAATGTTTCTCTTTTCAGCTTAAAGCACGTATCATTGCAATGATGCAAGATACTCTTCACACAGAATAAAAAGAAATACTTCTTACGATAACGTGCCAAGTTCTACTGTACTCCCGTAAACATGAAAAAATATTGGCGCCAGTCTTTACAATACCGATCCTTCCAATTAGTCGATTGTGAATAAATTGTTCCTTTTCATCGGAATGAAAAACGTAGGACCGTTACAATGAAGAAAATCTTGAATAACCTAGCAAGCAAACGATAAATGATCACATCGTTGAACGACTCGCAATTAGAAACTTGAGACTATGATCATCAGCGGAGGTTTTTATCATTGTTTCGTCGACATCATCGCGATTACCGACGTTATTTAAAAAGATAAGCAGCATCCCTCCTAATCATTTTTCAACATTGTAATGCCGAGACCTCATATTCGCGAGCAATTAGTTTAATATTCGAGAAAGAAAGACGGAACGAGTTACAAGGAGGTCCCCGATAGCACCCAGAGCTACGGAGATGAGAGAGTGTAGGAGAATAAGGAGGTGAAACCAGTGGAAGGAGAAAGAGAATTGCACTTTAGGGCATAACGGCATACGGCCAGGATCCACGGTCGCCATGTCACGGAGTTGCAGCGGGCAGTTGTGTGCGCGCACAATTGCATACACAAGAAAAAGAGAGATAGAGATAGAGATAGAAGTAGATATAGAGATAGATATAGAGATAGAGATAAAGATAGACGGAGAGAGGGAGGGAGAGAGATAGATATAAAGAGGACAGCCTGGCTCATGCATTTTCTTCAGCCAGTCACACCGCCAATGCGGACCATCGGCATCAAGCAGCCCCCACGGCAGCCCCCGTAGTCCCATCGACACCGAGTAACTCTATGACTAACAAGTTTGCACTTTAGCGCATAACGGGGCATTCCGGCGTGTTCCATAGATCATGGTCCATGACCCACGGATTGCGTGGGCCGGGCACTATAACCATTCCTCGCCGATATAGCAACGGTGTGGCTGCGGTACCACGAGCATTAAGTTTCCAACTTCTTCGTTTGCTTCCTTCTTAGACTTCTCTCTTCGTAGATACGTCCCTCTACGTTATTATTCAGTATAACGAAGAAGACTTTGTCACTTTTGACAGATGAATTGGAAATGCATTTACAAACTTCTATAATTTTATTCATAATCTCTGTGTGTACACGTAATCTGATGGAAATTAATAAAAGAAATTTTCAATATAGAAATTTACTCTTCGTTGACGATCGATTTCTAAATACTATAAATCTTTCGAGCCTACTGTCTTTCCTTCTACTGCTATTTCATCGACCATTTCTCAATAAGAAACTGAGAACATCAGGAGGAGGCAAACATCGAACATCAGGAAATCACCTTAGCACGCTAAGGTCGTCGTGTAGCTAGAATCTCAGGGTCAGAATGCCAACGCTACCGCACAGTACCCCACACCAAGAGACCCCACCGGGAATAGCAATGTTTTACGCTAATTCAATTCTCGGATATACGTGTTAAAATGATATGGAGTTAGACAAATTTTCGATTGGAATAAAAAATGTAATCATAAGAGATGTAGATTTGAAGCAATATTTTCTTATTTGAATTAAAATTTAAGTAGCATTGTGTATGTGTGTGATCATACAAACACCATTTTATACATTTTCATCACTAACTTTTCTCGAAGAAATTAAACATATCTATACTTTAAATGCGTGAATAAATAAAAAATATAAAAAATAGTAATTAAATAAGTTTCATTACAAGTTAGTTCATGTATACGTATATGTAAATCCCAAGATGAAACACGCAGGCCTTTAAAATCTAGAACTCGTTATCCAGGATCAGACACGATTTGTACTTGGTAGTTTTATTCAGGATCCAGGACCGCCTACCGTTTAAAAGGGTGAACGATAGAGGAAAAAAGAAGATCGGCAAAGTGGACGACCAGTAACACCGTATATTTTTAGACCCAAAGAAGATTATTTTTCACGTCTGAAGACGTCGGGAAACAAGATAAAGGAGATTCCTTATGATGATCTTTCCAAAAGAATATTCTAAAAAATATTCGTTCGGACGTCGACATTGAAAATATAACGAAAGGAACGACTGCCGTCAGGATCAAGAGACGACGCCGAGAACGTGTAAGGATATAATTCTAAAAAATGTGCTGTTGTGTGAGGGGACGAAGAATACCCTTTAAAATCATCTTCTGACTATAAATAACAACGTTGATGAGGAGATCGCTAGCCAAGATTTATAATGTTTTCAACGTTTGATTTCTCTATCATCATGTATAATGATTTATATAGCACGATCGATTTAATAGAAGGGATCGTACATCATAGTCGACTAGAAGCTGAAAGATAATTCACACTATTTTATCTAAATTACAAAATCTAGAAAACGTGTTGACTATACACTGGTAAACGTCACAATCACATAGTCCAACCTCCTGTTTGCACAAGTTTAAACTATCAAACGAAAATTGTAAGCAAGACACGTTGCCAACGTTGTTATTAATATTATTACTTTTACTATAAATATCATTAATCGTAAAGCTTGTATACCGCACTAACGATATCGAAGATAAGATCAAAAGCTCATCGAACGCAGCAGTTAAGAATGTTAATTTGTTTACGTCTTTGGAAATTAATCGCCATTATAGAAACATATTAGATAAATTTATATTACAAACTTACAATGTTATATTTAATCGTTCAATAAATCAAAAGATTAAGATTTAAAAAATTACTTATTCATCTAATTAACTTTATACAAATATAATTCTAATGTCAATAACTATTTATCACAACATTACCATTAACGAAATAAAGATAAATAAATATAGAAAGTACTTAAGAATAAATAAAATTTTGATGGATAAGCTTGAACTTAGCTACGAGCAACGCAAGAATGCTTTGAGAGATGACTCGGGATTCAAGATCTTCAGTCTATCTCGGACAAAGTTATGAATACCGACATGTAGAGAAGAGATGTGCATGATGTACAATTATTTGCTCATTATCATAACTTAATTCGCATTTACAATGTTGACGTACCTCTACCTACTCTACAAAGAGCGAAGAAAGTATGCCTGAAAAAGCAATAAATGTTCAACACCGATCTATGTTAAGATCAAAGTTAACGTTTAACGCGTTATTATTAAAGCAGAGAACGTCGTTCTAGCAGCATGATTTTATGATGAAGTATATAATATTATTTTTTATCGTGTCTTGTAAAAGAAAATATGAGAGATTGAATGTTTGCTAAAAGTAATTTGCTTTCAGTACTCTCTTTTCAGCAAAAATTACTACAAATTATAGAAATGTTTCCATCAAATCTTAACATTAATTTTATTAGAGGAATCCGTGAATATCCATATTGATTATATCGAAATTATTTGAAATTTTAATTACCAGAAAAAAAAATAACAAAAAATAAACTTATTTGATTCATCAAATTTCTTTGAAAAAAAAAAACAAAAAAAATACACGCCTATTGCGAAAGAAAAATCTGTCTTGTCCTAATTCTTAATTAGGCAATGTTAAGAAAAATATAACTTCCATTTTTCACGCATAATTTTAACTAATCATAAATTAATGAGTAATCATAGTTTGGTTATACATTGTTCTTCCTTTATTTTGCCATCATTTTTCTTTTTATTATTACGAAAACTACAAATAATTTTATTATTACTTATTTGATTATATCTCGTAAAAGATTTCATCTTGGTGTTTAAAATTATTCGATGTCAAATTTATCAAAAAATATTCCTAATGTGTAACTTTATTTCCTTTCCTCTTATTTAGTTACCCTTTCAACTATTCGAAATCGAATTTAACCATCAAACAATTTAACGTTCTTTAATCAAAATGCGACACACAACAGTTACAACGATCTTCGCTCTCGAAGATGTTTTACTGACGATAAAGTAACATTATCGTTCGTGCATTGCCTCGTGATATTCACAGTAAATTGCGTGTAAACGTTTAGCAGAAAATCGTCGAAACGTCCTTCGTTTATATTAGCGAAGACAAACTCAATGGCAATGCTTTTCCTTTATGACGCAAAAAGAATAACAGAAATAGACTCTCGTGTCCTGGCATCTCTGGAAATCAAGTTTCTCCGGTATTCCGGTACTTCTGTTTTACGCTTAACATAAGATGTGATTGTTAATTAAGATCTCGAACGGACTGAAATAACTCGGTACGTTTACGAGGATAATTCAAAAGAAAGATCGTGTGTTCTTAGTAAATTTACAAAGGGAACTTATACTAAGGCCCGAATTGTCCTCTTCCCTTCCCAAAAAAAAAAAGAAAAAAAAGAGAGAAAAAGAGAAACTTTTTGTTATCGTAAACAATAAATTTATCAATGTAAAATTAGTATAACTACAAGAATGAACTACCTACCTCCTATCTCTCGGTTTAAAGTTCAATAATTAAATGTACATTGGACATACAAGCCCTTTTAATGTTAACTATCAAAGTACGATGTAGTCCCATAATTGGTTGCATGTTAGTTCTAGGCGACACGTGTAACGTTCCTGATAAAATCGGAAAGCAATGTATCAGAAATTTGTTCATTCTTTCTATCACCTGCAAAGCTAATTATCACCATAGAGGCTACCGATGATCCGATGTTCTTGACATTTTCGTCATGAATTAAAAAATTTCGTATAACTATATGTTCTCAAGAAAAGAAAATGTTAATAGAAAATCAGCTTGACAATACTAAGTTAAGAGACATTACTAAGTTAAGTGTAATTAACGTAAGATAAAACTCTTCTACATAAAGGATCCTGAAAACGAAAAACTATTTCAACATGATAACTAAAGTAGATTCGAAAAAAAAAAAAAAAAAAAATACAGATGCATTTGTATCAGCGTCGATATCAAATGTCGACAGGAAAGTCAGTTCGAAAGGTAAAGTAGTTCAATGAAGTCGATCAAAGTCCATCAAATGGTTAAGAGAAATCCAGATAGTCTTATAGGAAGATGCATACACGCGGTCGTTCGTTGAAGACGCTCGTGTTCTGATCCGAAGCTGCGGTATCTGAGGGTGTCCTTGAAGCGGGCGGGGTCGTCACACGAGGGCCGCAGGTAAACGACCATCAGAAAGCTATGTGTGTTACCAGCCGAGGCCTTACACTGTACCTTACACTCGTACTCTTTAACTTCCTGCGTCTGTATATGTAACGCACGCGCACTGTCTCTATCGTTTCGCTTCTTCACTTTTCCGTTCTTCTTACCATGTTATTTCCCTCTTTTTTGCTCTCTTTCTCTCTTAAGTTCCTTTCGCTTTTTTTTCTCGAATAGAGTGAATAAGAAAATTCAACTAGAACGTATTCGCAACAACGAACAACGGATATGTTACGAAATAATTTCAATCATGTAATTTTCCTCCTACCCAAGTATACGCATTTAATACAAGAAAATGTTACGAACTTTTACTTTTTCTAAATAACTTAAATAGATGTTCGTCAAAATATCTAATTACAATTAAATGTTTTTAGACAATATACGAAAAAATATTGTTTACCAAATGAATTTTGTTAAAACAATCGAGCAAAGTGATCCTAACTATAATAAAAAAAACAATCTCGGAAAAGCTAGATAACGCGAGAAGTCGTATCGAAGAGCATATAACTCAAGAGAATCGGACGTTGGCCGACTGGTAATGAGCCAAATCTATTACGATAACAGCAGCAATAACAGCAGCAATAACAGCAGCAACGGATAGACACGGCAAAAGCAGACGAGGTGCGAGCTAAAAGCATGCGATCGAGCGTCGAGAGCCACCCGCTTCTTCTTCCCACCTTTCCACTTGCACATACATATATGTTCTTTCTCCCTCTCTCTCTCTCTCTCTCTCTCTCTCTCTCTCTCTCTCTCTCTCTCTCTTTCTTTCTCTTTCTTTCTCGACCGCAAAGAAACCTGTAGGTAAGTCCATACGATGCACGTACAACGCGGTAACAACCGCCTAACCAATGGCACCAGTTCAGTAACAATTCCAATTATAGATCGTAAGTGTATTCTACGGGTCGCGGGAGCAAACCACCTCCTCCTCCTCCTCCTTATCCTCCTTCTTATCCTCCTTCTTATCCTCCTCTTTTCCTCCTCTCTTCTTCCTCTTTCTTCACTTCCTGATCGCAGAACCAATTATGTTGCGCGCGAGCGTGCGGAGCCCTCCGAGTAAATTGAAAACTTCGTCTACGTTCCTCCGCTTGTTCGTTCCAGTTGCTGATCATACCTTGAGTAAGGTTACTAACGAGAAAGGAAACGCCGCCCAGGATGTTACGCTGAAGCTGACCAACCCTTATTCTTTTGCTAATGGAACCCTGAGATTTGGTCAATCTCGCTAAATAGCGTTTCATTCCGTGTTTATTCGAAAATATATAGGTATCGAGCGTAATTCGATATTATTAATATATAAATCAACACCGAAATATTGTAGATATGTTAAAAATATACCTTAAAATGACTGTTTAAACAAAGCATAAATACTTAAATATATATACATCTCCACGAAAGAACAAGTGTCCGTTAACTTATTGATAATAAGTATAATGAATATGTTATTATGAAAAACCGAAATTGGAGAATGTCAAAATTCACATGGTCGCTTGATATACATATGTGTGAAATATTAATGTAGAAGAATAAACCCAAATATTTGGTCTTTCACCGATATATTTGGCATGTGTTGACAAGGAATCTTATGAATCTTGACATTCTCCAATTTCGGTCTTTCATGGTAACATATATAGACGATGTTTGCCAGTTACTAGAACGTAATCGTTATTACATCTCAATACATCACGAAATATCGGCTGCTTTAAGAGATAACGATAACGAGTAAGATTCTCAAGTTTAGTATCCTTTAATACTAAAACACGACCATACCCTTTAATTTATATGTTCATTTTATAATACACGACGAATAAGCTAAGCATAATCTTGTCTATACCTACTCAATGGAATTCGCCTTAAATATAACTACCATCGAATAAAGGAGTTGAGAGTGTTTCACTTTGTAAATAATACAAAACGCTACCCTATTGACGAGAATGACGTCGCTCTATCTAAGGTAAAAAAAAGATATAGTCTTCGGGTACAAAGTTAGACTACACGATTATCCGACAACCTTGGCAAAAACGTTTTTGCCGGGATAATCGAGTCCTGGCGCCAGGAGATCATCAATTAACACTTTCCTGACGAGTCCGCCGTTATTAACAATTTTCAGACGGTTGAATTACGCTCGTATATATATATATATATATACCTATATGTGTGTGTATGTAAGTACTTATATTCTTCGATTACCGATATAACGATGATTATCATTCTCACTAGGACATGTCGACGATATTCCTCTCATTCCGATACAAATTAATACGAACTGGTCGATTCGAAGCAATAGGCCAAAGAATCAACGAGATGTTTGTCCGTACGCGTATTCAAACGGTTTCCAATTTCACGCCGACAGAGAGAAACATCTTTATCAAAACGTCAAATGCATCTGAATGCTCGTCGATGAGATGACGGTTTAACCGATTGTAATGTCGGCAAGGTAGCCATTGAACAAAGGGTGCCGAGTATAGCCTATTGCGAACGTCACATCCAGTAAACACAAGGAACAATCAGAGAGAGAAAGAGGAAAGAGAGATTAAAGCAAGAAGCTAATTTTTCGATATTTTTTTATCCAATATGTCTCGAATAATAAAAAGGAAATAGAGAATGACTAACTATACATTCTTTACGAGATGCAAATGTCGGGCAGTCGGGCAAGCGTTCAATCGCATCATCGAACCACCACCAAGGGGAAAGCTCACACACCAGCCCTTCATCTTTGACTTACACGATCACTACGACACTTTAACCACAATTGAAACATACTCCTTGAACATAACTTGTTCAGTTACTGCTCCTAACTAGCTCGTAAATATCATGAACTTGAAGAAAGCTTCTATTCCTTCTATTAATCTAAATTGTCACCTTTATTAATACGATGATTAAACAAATAAAATACGAGATGGTGTTTATTTGACAAAAATTAGAAAATAATATACCAGCAAATCAAAAATCTTAAAAAGTAAAATATAATAAATTAACAAATTAAATTTAATAATTCTAGTAAGATGAGATCGGTTCAACGAAGAATGAAGTATATAATTGTACAGGAAAAATATTCTTATACAGATGATAGAGAGAGTTTTCCTGAGAAAAGAAACTCATTTTCAAGCGCAAGGTCGTAACAAGAATTCAACGTGTTACAAAATGAAGAGAAAGTAAATTTAAAAGGCCAAAGTCAATGTTCGGTAACTAAAAGGAGAACATTTCTTCCGAAACGAATTTAACTAGAAATTCAACGAAAATTTTCTTCCATATTTCGTAGATTACATCCTATCAATTTTATCCTACCTACAACACTAATTTCTACTTCTTTTGCATTAACACTAAACATACCATGGCTGATAGTAAAATTTTTGACAGAATTTCTTATAAGTTGTAGTGCTATTTGATAAGTCAAATATTCTGATTGCATAAATGATATACTTCTTGATATACATACATCATAAAATATATAATTTTTTAAAAATGAACCTGCTGTCATAGAAATAGATATACTTAAAGCATTGGTATATTTAGTGTTAACTTCATAATTATTTTTGGAACGTAATTACTCAAAACAAGTAATTGTTTCCATTATCTACCCAATCTAAATGTACACACATTCTTTTACACATAGACGAACTTAAAAAACCATAAAACCGAAAACTCAGGATCCTTTCTTTGATATACTACTACTGAACTCTACATTAGTATGCATCTCATATTTTATACTCCTATTCAAAATATGTCTACAAAAACTAGTATTAAAAATGAACAAGTGCATGATTTTCTAAACTTAACAATAACAGAAAGCGTACCTTTAGACATTTCTTCGAATAATAATAAAAGATTTCTTCGATCTTTCTACGAATATTACCGTTGCAACATCTAATTGTTATATTTCGAAATAAATCATTCATCTATGTGAGAAAATATCTTAAAATAAAAGATATATGCAAAAGATTATGCATCACATATGCTGACATATGTTAGCTGTTAATTAAACGACCTATTTCCTTTGAAATCATGCCCATTTCTACTGCGTAGATTTACAAATATATCTTTAAATCATTCAACATTTTTACCTACTAATTTTATAAACACTTTTGTGTTCAATTATTCCATCATATGTTTTTGAAAGAAACAATGCACGTAAATATATACAAAAATAGTAGATACTTTAAAAGTATCTTTTTCGTATTTAAATAAACAAAATATGACTTAGATGTACAGATATTAGTACTTACCCTATTTTGGTGATCAACTTTCCGTGTACGTGAAGATAGGATGTAACAAAACGTTTATTCACCTGTTAATAGAATCAAAATTTTCACTGTAGATTATTATTGTTTTTTTTTTTTCAATTATAAAAATGTAATAATCATATGTTATATTAAATTTTAGAATTATTTAAATACTATATAAACAATTACGTAAATGTAATAATTTAATAAATTTAATTTATCTACCTCAACACTCGTTAATTGTGCTAATTCTTCTAAATCACTTTGTGCCAATCTTGAATCTGAGGTACTAGCCGCAGTGGTTGTACGCCTAACTCTTCTACCACCTGGATGAAACCAGATTTCTCGTCGTAATCCTCCTCCAACGTTATTTGCTCCTTCTTTTTCTTTCATTCTGGCTCTTTCCTTCCATTCTCTTTCTTCCTTACGTTTACGTTCCGTAGATTCGTACTATTAAAATTGCATATATCATAAATGCATACATCTTATATCATTACTAATTTAAATTATAAATAATACTATGCATCTTGTAATTGAGAGAGAAAGAGATAATTAATGGGAAGTAGTACCAAATGATTGTCCTTGATCTTAATAAGAATTCAGATTCTGATAGATCATAATCTCTCAACTACACTTTTAAAAGATACAAATATTTAACAATTTTCTAATTGAAACTTAAACAGTCTTAATGTATATATATTATTTGTATCTTTTAATTAAATAATAGCTTCCTACAGCTAGAAGAAGGATGCATGCCAATATGTTTTTTCATACTGCAGCAGCAACTAAAAAAAGATACATGAATTGTTTTGTGAAAAAAGATGAAGAAAGTGCATTAGACCATTGCACCTCAAATCTACTACAAGTTCAATTACTCCAAATACTTTTGCGAATATACTTCTTATAACTGTATCATTTCTTTCTGAATAAATGATTATTCTACAAATGAAAGTTATATCGGTAGTGCATAGAAATATTCGCATAAAAACTGAAAAGTATATAGAGAACAGAAATTATAGAATGAAAATATCTACTGAAGCTCTGGCCGTGGTAATGTATGATATCTAAAGGACTCACACCAAGTATCGAAATTTACTTACATAATGTAGATACTGGGAGCAAAACAAAATTAAAATGTTGACGTTAGTATCATAACAAAAAAATTTTAATATGTTTTAAATATCTTGCGACCATACCTTTTTTCTATTCTCATCAAAGAGTGCTAGCAAACTTTCCCTAGCTGAGTGAAAAGGATTGGATGCCATAAGAGATCGCATATAATAATATACTGCGTCCAATTTTCGTTTCTGAAAAAAAATATGAAATTAGCTACGACCAAAACTGTGGTTCTTTTTCTACAATATGGTACAATGCTATACATACAGCATAATGTGCCAATAAAGCAAGTTGATTATAAGGTCTTCCATTCTTTGGATTAATTTGTTGTGCTTTTGAGTACCACCTTTAAATAAATAAAATTCAAACAAAATTAAACATTCCACTTACCTAATAAATATTAAATAATATGTATATACATACTGCCTTGATTTCCCGTAATTTGTAGTTTCATTCGCTTGTTCTCTGTACCTTGCTAAGTCACCCAGAAACAGGAATATTTTTTGTGCGCTCACTAAGGCTAGACCCAAGATTCCAAGACCTTTAGGTAACGTAGATGATGCGAGAAATGCTTGTACCTTGAAGTCATACGTATTTTCAAGTACTGTAATTAAATTTTCCAAATATACAGTGCCCTCATCAATAATACTCAGCATTGTCTTTTTGTAAAATTCTTTGCTTTCTGGACTATCTTTAGACATTCCTTTCCTCAACATTTCAATCATATTGTAAAATAATATTTTCCAAAAATGTTGTTCAACATTTTCAGCTTGACAGAACTTGATATCAGTCTTAAGCAATGTTAGCAAGCTATCCTGAAGAAAATGTCTAATATAGGACACCCTTTCCCAATTTGCTAAGAAACCGCCAGAACTTAGCATCCACTGTAATTCTAAGTCAGCTCTGTATATGTCAAGCAGAAGGCAAGGATTTTTTGCAGATCGGAAACTGTTAACCACATTAAAATATTATCATAGAAATATTAAAAACTATTTAAAGTAAAAATATATCGATTAGTGTTAGTTCCAATAACTTGCCTGTCTGAACACGGATCGTACCAAGAAGGTTTCATATTGCCGAACTGATCCATCAGAAATGGTAAAGAATTTCCGTCTACTGATGTTGTATGAAAATTATTATAAGGTGCTATGCCCGTATGAGATTGAAAAACAGGAATACTAATTTGAGAGGACGTTTGATTCTCTCTGAAAATAATTATAATGAATTTGTTAACAATCATTTAACTAAAGAAATGCAAAATTAGAAATTAATTACCTTTGTGAAACAGCTCTACTACCAGGAGAAGTAACAACTATGGGCTTATTAGGATTATTCGGATCGAACAATGTTCGTTGCTGTTGAGACCCTTGTTGCCGAGAAACAGAAGGGTTAGGTGGTGATTGATTTGTTTCTGGTAAAACCAAAACCCCTGGTGGTTGGGTATTGGTATATCCTGTAGGAGAAGCTTGTCGTATTGTTGAATTTGAATTTGAATTTGTATTTGGTAAAGGAGTAGGGATAGTATGAGGAGATACTTTAGGAGTTTGTTTTCCCTCATCTGAATCGCATATTGACATTTTTCGTCCAGTTCTCCAATTTTCATCTAAATGTCGATCTGCTGGTCTAGATTAAACAGATTTAAAAAAAAATTGTTGCATATATTAACTGTACATTTACATATAAAATAATTAACTTGTGTATACACGCATGCATGAATGCGCATACGTATGTAAAAAGAATATCATAAAATAATTATCATTTACCTTGGTCTATGCAATTCTTCATAATGTCGACTGCTACTACGATAATTTCTGTCTTTACTAGATTCACGACTACGTTGAATTATATTGCGCTGTCTTCTATGATCATATCTTTTGTAATTATGACTATTTTTTTGATTATTATTATAACTGTCATTCTCTCTACTCTGTTCATCATTTTGACAATCACGACTATTCGCTCGTGTTTTATCTGAACTATTGTTACTTAAAAAAACAAAATGAAAAATAGTCAAAAAGAGATCATTTACTAATGCACGAAGAGTCAAATAGTAAGTCTGCGTTAATATCTAATTACCAATCAAATGTAGATTTCTTATCGTGCTTTCTTCTTCCCCGTCTGTTGCCCTCTCTTTTTGATTGAAATCCAGATGAACTTACACTTTCGCGTAAACTTTGCATAGATGAACTACGACTCAGGTGTTGTGCTTCTAATTTTTCATTTAATTCAACCTCCTCACTCCAATCCTACAAACAATGATTAAAATAATTTCTGTATAACATAAATGACTTGTTTAGCTAGATACTTATATATTAAATAACTAGATGACTTGTTTAACTAAATACTTACAAGAGTACGTTCTGTTGACCTATCAGGTAATGGACTAAACGATTCACTTTTTGATGGACTTAGCATTTGCTGACTACGATATTTTTCCATGGATTTGCGTTCATTAGAATTGTTTACTCTTTGTCTTTATAAATAAAAAGATTTATATTTAAGTTGTGAAAAACTAAATTTACTTATTCTAATTGATTAGACTTGAATCTTACTCATCATAAGTACGGTGCTGTAAAGGAATTGGAGATGATGCACTATGACGTTCTTCAGATGAAATCTGACTTCTATTTGAATTAGATAATGCATAGGTTGATGATGGCATCACTACACTATCAGCACGACTTAAACTTTCCATACTTGTGTACATAGTACTATTACTACCACGACGATCATAAGACCTATTAATTATTATCATTCATATATATATATACCGTTTTATATGAAAAAAAAATCTTACAAAATTAAGTTGATATACTATCAGTATTTCATAAATAATAATTTACCGATTTGTATATTCCTGACTGGGAGTATGAGATCTGGAACTCGGAGCAGAGCATTGATCCGGAGTAACGGGTCTAAACGTATTGGTTGGACCTTCTATTTCTTCCGGTCTAAGTCTACCTCTACCCCTACTTCGTACAGGTACAGTATTAGACCAACTAGGTTGAGGAGGTAATGGACCAGAAGTTGGCAAGTTTTGCATAGTTTGAGAATGTTGAATTTCAGATGAATAATAAACTGATGAACCCTATTATGGTATATATGTCATAAAATATTAAGTAATATTAATAATTAAAAACAATTATGTAGAGATAAAAATATTAAATTTATTTGATACATTACAGTAGTGCCATTCCAAGTCTCTTCGACTGTAGAACCAAGAGAAGTGTTAGGCAGTGCTAAACCGTTGTCAATCAAATATTTCTTTTGAAAACGTGGTGGTAGATACTCTAGCTTGTTAGCAACACATTTTTTGCCTGAAGGTGGTTTACCCTGATACTTGTCAGGATATCCAGCTGGTTCTACACTACGTGTATCCCGAGTACGAGAAAAATCACTTGGGTTGTTTGGTGTTACAAAAAGTGGTTCTGAACCCTAATCATAATAAATATATAGTAATAGATATATAAGTAAAATCTAATATGGTAATTCTAAATAACTAGAATAAAATGAGTGTACAAATTATACATTTCCTACCTGTCTAACTTCTCTAAGATTATCTCTTCTATTGCCATAATTTTTAGCAGACAATGGAGACTCCGATCTCCAACTCTCTTCATTTTCATTGGTATGATTCCTGCGGTTACCCAAAAATCGTTTGTTGTGTTCATTTCGTCCATTACGACCATCTGAACGATTACGATGTTTATGAACTTTAAAACTACGATTGGAATGAGAATCACGATCTTCACTTTCCTCTCTTTCATGATCACGATCAAACCTAATAAATCCGAAAAAATTTAGTACAAAGTAAAAAGCTAATGTCACTTTTCTAAAGCAATAAAAAATACCTCACGTTTTAGAATTATACCTAAATTTATATTATAATTGATTCAAGTTCTGTTTTACATATAAATTTAAAATGTTGGTATATTGATACTAAAAGCCAACGCAATCCTTTTCTATATACTTATAAATTGAATTAATTACCCTTTTCCTAAACAAGCGTTAACTTTATATTGATAATAATAAAGATCACCTATTCGCTACATCCTGTTCTGCCAATGCTTCCTTCACTTTCTTAGGTACGTACAATTGCTGTTCTGGCTTCCTGCTTTTCCTTCTTGGATCTCCACCATAGTTACTTTTAAAACCTTCCTGCATTTGATCACTGTTATCACTTTTAAAATTAATATGCATATCATTCAATTTCTCATTTAGACTTTCTGCATGAGGAGGCGGTGGACTGTGGTGCAACTGACTGCATCTATTAGACTGAGATTGCTTTAAACGATGTTGGACGGATGTTGACTTTGTTTTTACTTGTGAATTATTTTCATGATCAAAGTCATCGGCAAATTTCTCAGATTTTCGAAGTGGACCGCTCCCTGGTCTATACAAAGCTTGCGGTGCTCTATTGCATCCACCACGCATTCCTACTGATTTTTCTTTTTCCAATT
This sequence comes from Polistes dominula, assembly GCF_001465965.1. The sequence goes on along the minus strand of NW_015148979.1, from coordinate 1,838,228 downwards.
TAAAGCTTTGTACACTATCTGAAAGTATACAGTAAACATTACCAAGAAAGATTTGCTCTAAAATATTTACTAATGATTATAATCCTACTTGTAAGCAACCAATTTTAAACTGCACAATGCAATTATAAAGTATATATATTATTTTTTATAATTTAATATTATATATCTGTAATTATTCAATATTTTATTAGATATATGTAATAAATAGTGAAACTATTGATTAACACTGCTTACAAATTTACTTAGATTATTATAATCAAGTGTATTATCTTTTAAACTAGATTCTTTGTTATTGCATTATCACTTTTAAAAATCATAGATCTTTTTAAAAAAATTTAACTACACATTTATGTACCAGATTTAAGATAAAAGAAAAAGCGTCTGAAAAAACGATAACATAAAGATACGGAAAACGTATTATGGCCTGTTTACATTCTTGGCAGTAATTAAATATTAAAGTGTGAATATTGAAAAATTGTTACATAATTCACATTAACTTAAAGCACTTATATAGCATTAGAGTATGTTTCATAAATAATTAAGAATATTAGCGTGTTTTATTCTAGCAGAAACAAATGTTTGTAAACTACTATATATTACAATGCTTTCTATACTTTTAGGTTAGCTTGTTTGGTTGAGGTTAGCTTTATGGGTTTATCCAACGGAAATTGCTGGAGACTTGTATGTGCAGGCCCTATAACTATTTATTTATGAATTTGGCTCACAAAATCACCATAAAATTTTGACACAATCCCGTGAAAATGTTATTTCTTTTAAAGTACCTTGTGAAAATCCACCCCACTTTTTGCGTCCTTTGTCGCGGTTCGCCATATTGAAGTACAATCGTATCAAAATTTTTATGAAATCAACGATTGCCAGGTGAAGTTACAATTATCGTTGATTAAGCAAAGATAGACACTTAATAGAGAGCCGTTTTGACAAACTTTTTCGCTTGAAAGCAGCACAGTAGCAATTCTCTTCGAGCGCAAATTTTTGAATATTGCTTTTTAAAAATTAGAAATTAGTCATTTAAACAGTTTGCTTTTAAGTTATTGAAGAATAAACAAAAATTTTTTTCTAATAAAAAAATCAAGTCGTTAATATTTTTTTATAAATAATGTAGATGTCATAATACATAAAATATATATTTATATAATATGCCTGTGTTTTGGATTGATTACTTGTCGAATCATCATTGTAGGGTGATTCACCAGCTTTTGCCACACACATTAATAGTTCTAAAAATATGATAGTAGCAGAAAAGGAAATTCAGTTAAATTAAATTCATATTAAAATTATTTTCTACTCAAAAAACGCTAATAAGTATTCAATATTTAAAATAATGTACATATGTTTAGGCAATTATAAGTATTAGTAGAGAACAATGCAATGTTCAATATACCTAAAATAATTGTTAACTAATTGAAAGGGATGTGTCATCACTCCACAGGAGCGTTAAGATAATTACATTAAAATGTAATAAAATGATAATGCTACCTTTATTTATATGCATATTATTTTTTATATTTTTATTTTCCATTATGTGTTTTATTTTTTATAATAACCTAAACTGTGCTAGTTACATTTCATAACTGATCAGAACTAGGGATCCTATCAGGACCAATAGTTGTCCAGTACTGGTGAAAACAATATATACGTTACCTTATTCTATATTTACATTTACCTGTGTGTGTGTGTGTGTGTGTATGTCACGTTTTATGTGCTCCGTTTCTAACCTAACTTAATCTCGTCAACTGTTGCTCCTACTATCTTTTATTATTATCTGATTCTTTTCCTTTTTCTCTCGATATGATAATACTTTTTAATTGTTATTCTTACTAGTCATATATAGGTAAGATTTGTTCTTGAATTCATGTTTTATAATTATATAGAAGACTGATTCCTGATTTTTCGTATTAAGAAACATTGTACATTTATACCTTAAATTTATTATTAATTAATTTTCTTTTAAATATTATATTAATGCTTTATAATAAAAAATACTTTCAATTAAAATAATAATAGAATACTTTCTTAATATATATGCATACTATACATCGACATAAAAAATTCACAAGATTAGTATTATCTAACATAATTTATATGAACTAATATCTATACTTTAATAAAATGTACATATGAATACATGTTAATGATTAAATTTGTCAATGAAAACCTTTTGACAAAACTAGTTTCCATACAATCTTTAATGTTAAACAACGATGGATATGATTATTACTTGGATAAGTTACCGTTTCACAAAGCAATATGCTGTTGACTTCAGAGAAGCGATAAGATTACCTTTGTAGAAAGGTAGTGGGCTGTATCGATTTGAAAATGTAATATTCCTAGAGTATAGGATTTTTAAACTTTTAGAAAACATTTAGAACTCTTAAAAGATTAAAATTTTTAATTTTAAAGATAAACGTAAAGAAAGAAATAAAAGAATTTTAAAACTGCATTATAAGCAAATATTAGTTGCTTAAAAAGTAAATAGGTTACAAGTACTTGAATAACTTGTATGTATAATTTAGAGAGTAATATCGATTATTTGCTATTTTGTAATAATTAAAAAAACAATGAATCAGTAATAATCGTTTTAGAGGTACAAAAAGATTTGAAAGTTTCTAATGTTATATACAGTGCCTCGACACTTTTATTTACTGTCTATTTTAATAGATTACTATATCTTTTAAGTATATCAATAACTGTTTTTAGTAAATTTGTCTTAGTACACTCTTCCAATCCATTTCATCTGGTTCTGTATGTGCAAAGTACTCAAATGAATCCGGCTCAACGAATGCATCTTCTGGTATTGTTTTATATATTGGCTCCCCAAAGTATGTACCCACTTTCCATCCTGGATAATCTTTCATCAACTCCTTTTCATCAGCATAATTGCGTTTGACTTGTTTCAATAATCTGAAAATTTCAAAATTGTTAATTATAAGATTGTTAATAAAAAAGAATAAAAAAACATTTTATTCTTAAATATATAGATTTAAAATGCGTCAACTTACCCTCGATCTCTCTCAGCTATTAAGAATGGTAATATAGCAAATTGAGCACTTCTCATTTCAACAGATTCTCTCTTTATTCTTTTCCATTGTGTGTAATACACGTAATGCCCAATAACGGTACAGAATAAAGATATACCTAAGACTTTACGTCCTAAAAAATATTTAATTATAGCATTTTTTTTTTAATATTGAAAATACAAGGTCATACTTGTAAAAAAAGCCAAGCATTACCTCCAAGTACAGTACGCAAAGGGATACGTTCTGTTTGAATACGACTATATCCTTCCTTTGGAGGTAAGTCTTGAGTAAAACCTTTCGCAGTAGTACTCATACTTTCCTCTTTCGATGTATCTTATGTTTAATTACGAATCCATTAAAATTATACTGTATACGTAACAGCAGAAATCTTACGTTTCTTCTTGCTTATAAAGTCACTATATTTAGTGATAAAGTGAACACTATATCGATGTAGTTACTATATTTAATTTACAAATACTGTGTGTGTGTGTGTTTTAGTAAAAATTTTAATAACAATAAGAAATGTCTCTTATATTTGCGAAGTAACCTTAAAAGAGGTAAATTATGAATATTATTTATCATAAAATAAGTAACCAATAAAAATATAACTTAAAATAGGGAAAATGTAAAGTCTCTAGGACAGTTGTATGGCGGTATTTTCAAATTGAAGTACTGTTTAAACGTAAATATCGCATAGAATATTTTTTGGATACTACACACAAAAGACGATAATAATACTAAATAACATGCTAATGAACAATATTTTTTTCATAATGAACAAATTTTATTTTTATTACATTTTTCGTCAATAATTTTTATTTATAGCAACATATGAAATACTAATGCTAAATTAGATTTTGTATGATAAAATAGTATGAGTATGAAATTTTATTTATCGTTATTTTATCGTTATTTTATCACTCGATATTTTTTCCTAAATATAAAAATAATATTGATAATAAGAAGAAAAAGAAAAATACAAGAGAGAAACACAAAAAGATGTCCAAAACGTAGTATGCACATAGAAATGTATTACCTTATGAGGCACGCACACACGCCAAGTACATCCTATCAAGAGTGACAAATAAGTGTGGAGGGGGAGTAAGTTAGAAAAGTAGGGATATGGTAAAACTATTTGGTGGGGGTATAGCGGTTCTGTCGTTGATTACGTCGTAGTCTTAAAGTGGTGAGGCCACCGTGAGGGCCGTGTTTAAACCAACAGGTGTTTGTTCGTTTGACTTTCGGAAAGTACCGGTTTTTCTTTATTACTTTTTCCTTCCTCCTCTTTTTCTTCTTCTTCTTTTTCTTTGACCTTTCTTTTTTCGACCATTATCTCGAATCTTTTTAAATCGTTCTATTATTAACGAAATATATATATATTTTTTGTAATCAAAAAATTACGAAAAGTGCGTTGTTAGTCGAAATAAATCGTAGTGTGAAAAACGCGCGATAAGCGACGTAATATGATGTCGGAGACCGTAGTGACAATGGACAATTCCAGCAACAACGCAACTAACAATCCACGACAGGTGCCTACTGTAAAGACGGAACCAGGTCAACCTAGTCCTCTTGCTGGCATAAGGGTCAATGTGTCTTACTTCAGGACCATACCTGGCATCATAAAACTCGTACAATTGGTGAGAATGAGTATACCTTTTTTACAATCTTTTTCTTTGGTTTTTTTTTTTTTTTTTTAGATATGAATTACCATTTTGCTTCGTAATATTTCATTTTATATGTTCTTCTATTCTCTTACAAATATTAGCTCGTGATATGAAAACTCGAATATTATCTAGATAATAAGCATCAATATTTTGCTAAATGATATAATACGACTTTTTTTTTCTCAATAAACATTAATTCAATCGTTCTATAATGTTTACATATCATATATAAAAAAAGAAATAATTTTTCTATTTAAAATTTAACGTTTTGAAATGTATTTATTTTATTTTCATTCGAAATTTGTATTCATTTTATTTTCTTTTGCATAAGTATAATGTTAGATCGGTCTAACTAAGCAGACATCTTTAAAGTACGTCATGTCAACATGATTGTTTTACCTTGGAATTTGGCCAAGTCATCAACGAGGAACTAGACAAAAAAAAACAACAGAAATTCTTATTCCCGGGATATTTTCGAATAAACCTACTTCGTTATTACACAATAACGCATGCGCATAATCGTGTGATGCGCGGGATATCTTGAATAAAATTCTGCGTTAGTTTCCCCTTCGAAAGATCTCTCTCTCTCTCTCTCTCTCTCTCTCTCTCACACATAAAGAAGGTGGATAATATTACGTAACTTAATGCGCACACGCGTCATCGCTCGTTCAAAAGAATATTACGCATCTCATGTTGTATGCATTTTATATTATACTTCCAGAAATAAATGTATACTGTTTACCACATTATCTATCTTCGTAAATTAAGCAAGCAAATTTAAAATTGATCATCACATATTTGTTTGTTATTATACATTTTTTTTTTTTTTAATTTATTATTTTGTTTCTTTTTTTTTCACTCGACTGATTTTTTTTTCATAAGATAGAAAGTTTTTTTTTTTGTCATTCTAGTTTATTGAAAATACTTACGTGTAATTTTTTTTAAGTATTTCGGTGAACATAATTATCCTTGAAGTAAAAGTGCGTTGTTATCACTTTTTGATAATTGCCAATTAATGGCGGTTATAATAATGGTTGAAAAGATTCTCTCGGGTACCGTTGTTGCATGCAAATTATCTTGTCTCGTGTGCTTTATAGAAGAAATTTCTCACAGTGTGCATACCATACGATAATATGCAAAATTAGACAAATTTATTTATGATAAAGGATAACAGATTGATTTTATTTTGTCATATAGTAATATGAACAATAATTCGATTATATTCCTTAATGAATTTTTTTTTTTTTTTTTTCTATTCAAAATTAAATTTTATAATTTATTCCTTGTATAAAATATTTATCGTGGGACTTTGAAATTATGATGTACAAGATAAGATAATATTTTTTTTCTTTAAGATTACCAATAATATTCAATTCATTATCTGAATTTTAAATATTGAACTGAGTACTAAGAAAGTTGATAAAGTGCATTGTATACTTTTCAGAACTTTTTTAATAGGTTTGTAGCTTTAAAAAGACATTAAACCATCGATATGATATTCTTCGAGAAGTATGATGAACGAGTAGTATGATGGGTGGAGGAGATTCGAGCGGTTTACACCGTGACGTTGAACCTGCAACAGCATAACCGTGTAACGGTAATCCTCTTACGGAACGGTTAACAAAGTGTCTACCTGAGATGAGAGGGGAAAGGCTTCTGTTTACGAAATTCTATTAGTTAATACTCGACAAGCTTTGATATTTTATTCTTTTGTTTATTTCATTGAAAATGTCTATGTTATCCCATTTCGACATCGTTAAATAATCAAACTTCGATAAACATTAAATTGTATATTATAAAAAAGCTATTATTTTATTCATTTTTAACTCATAAGAATTTATGAGAGTCTATTTCTTACATTATTTCATATTTTGAAAAGTTAAACGCTATCACGTAGCTTTTTTATTTTTCGACAAGATTTTTTTTTTTTTTTAAGACCTATATGTGTCACTCAACGATAAACGTTGTGATTATTTAATGTTGACATCGAATATAATTATATCGATTAGGATGAAAAGGTTGAGCGTGTGTACGAGTCACGGAGGTTACACCCTATATTTACCGTTTTTTAATAAATAAAATCTTTTAGATAATATAAAATAAAAGATAATTTTTTTTTCTCTAATACTTGATGATCTAATTTAATTATTTTTCTAAGTGTGTAAATGTATTTATTTCATATCAAATTCTATGGGAAACAGCAAATATTCACGTTTATGTGAATAAAATGTCTTCGCTTTTTATATTTAAAGTAACAAGATAATAAGATCTTTTTTATTTTCTTATTTTTCTCTTTTTTTCTCTTTCGTAACAGTACTCATAATAAAGATAATAAATGTTAATTGGCCAAGTTTCAAGTCTACAATTTGTTTACGTTCTCTGTAATGTATATATTGTTAATACTAAAGTTTTAATTTCACTAAACGTCAGTCTATGCAAGTATAATACAATAAATATTCCTAGATTAAAATTTAAGGAGAAAATTCGGGCACCCCTTCATTTAACTTAAAAATTATACTAAAAAAAAAAATTATCTTGTAAAATGATACTCAAACGTTGCTGAATAGTTTAAGATTTCGTTTCCTTTACGAATAATCTCTACATATGTTTATTTGTGAATAAAAAACACATAGTAACTACTTATGTTCTATTGGAAAAATTTAATATACACAGGACGTAATATAGGATAATTCGCATACAAATAGAAAAATAAAATTAATAATTCATTTAATTGCTTATCATCCATTCTAAGAAATGAATAAGAATAATCAGGATAATGACTACGATGCATTTTGAATAAGATAAATAAAGAAACAAAGATAGATAGATRAATAGATGGATAGATTGCTAGCTAGAAAAAATTTAATTCTTTTTTCAGAGACGGTCAGCACGTTTTTTTATCTGTGGCCATACTTGTTTCGTCTTGAATTACGTTCCGAGATTTTCTTAGTCATTGATTCTGCGCCAAGAATCGTCGTAGTCGGATACTCACGCGATATACACGAACTGTCAGCGTTTTTTTAAACTTATTATTAAATAAATTCGAAGATATCTTTGAAATGTGACTTTATGTGTTTAACCATAAGATAAATTAGATTCCCCTAGGATTCGAATGTTTCATTTTGTCACTATATTTCTTATTTTGTCTTTATTTCTTTTTTACGTAATAATTAATTCACATTCACGATGATGATTCAATCTTGCCCTTTACAATTGATCCTTAATATTTTAAAGAGGAAAGGGTGGGTTCTATTTTATAACATTGACATTAATAATGTTAATTAGTAAGAATAATCTTAGTCTCACATCAGTCCAAGATCTCGCACGCCAAAACAATTTCTTGTAGTAGAACTATAGAAAAAAACTACGTGTATATATATATGCATGACCTGACGTGCGGCAGTAGTTCGATCGAATTACATATCAGATAGAATAGGAATAAAATATCGTTGCGTTGTGTTAAGTTTTTTTTTTTTTTTTATTCACGGTCTTTCTTACATTTTATCGTTCTATCTTTTATTTCTGTTTGAAATCAAAACAAAAACAAAAAAATGTTTCAAAAAGTTACGTGTTTTGTTAAGTGCATATAAAAAATTGTATACATGTTACTATACATATACATATATAGCTATGTATATAAAGTTCCATAAGCGAGATCTTGATTTATATTTTCTTTTTATTTCTTTACTTTACTTTTCCTTATCTAGAGAGAAAGTGTTATCATCAACGAGTATCAAGCACGCTTAGTATTACGATATTATAACGCGACAATAGTTTTTCTTTTAGTACAAACGCGATATTATGCCATTTTCTCGAAAGAAATTATCGCGACGATCACTTTAGACACGCAATATACTACATTCGTAATAATGAAATGACCAAGAAAATAGAACGTGGGATGGAGGAAACATTTTTATGAATAACGATGTAAAATGGCCGACTTTTTTTCGATTTTTTAAAAGCACAAGCTTTAAAAATTAGGTTATATCGTATTTAATTTTCATTTAACGATGGAGAATCATATGTTGATTAGATTTTTTTTCCTTATCATTGTAATTTGTCACCGGATGACATACAACTATTACGACAGGAAACACGAAATATCATAGAAGTAAATATCGATTAGGTAAATAATAAAGATCGAGGCCTTGAGATGTCGCGATTCGGTAATGTCCTACCTGACAATGACGTCATTGATGATTCCTTGTTATAGATCAATAATCCTTTTCATCGGTACTTATTACTACACGAAATGTTTAACAAAAATAAATAAATAAAAAATTACAAAATTACAAGTTTAAAAGATTGTTTTCTCCTTTAGTTATAAAAATCGTCGTTTTAAATTTAAAAGCGATTGATTTGATCTGATCGTCCATCTTGAAATCGACTGACATTCCTGCAACGTCGTAATCTGTATTCATGTATTCCATTGGTGGAATTAGTTAGGCGTACTGGTCGGACCGGTTCCTATTACTACTCGCGATCACTTGTGGGTTGTGATCGACAAAAATCTTGATGGAGTAGTGATGATGGTGAACGAAAAAGAAAGAAGAAAAAATAGAAGTAGGAGAGAAGGAGAAAGAACAAATTTATAAGAGATACGGTGGATAGAGAGGGAGAAAGAGAGAGAGAAAGAGAGAGAGAGGAAAATAGTTAAAAAGGTTTTCAGTGGATTTAGATACCAACCCAACGTTCGATTAGGTTGGCTCGTACGATGACCATACATGATCATCTCTGATGACCGACACCACTACCACCATACGTGGCGTCCTACATATTCCAGGAGCATCGGTATCCTCTAGTCAATGTACGTAGTCAATCTGTGATACGTGTGTGTATGTCGTCGTATATACAAAGACCACTTCGTGCATTGCTTGAGGCCGTATTGGCCGCATTCGCCACGCTGGCCCCAATGCCCACCCGTCGCAGCAACGGTATCGAAACGACGACTCATTAACAATTCAAGCCGTCCTTGGCTGTTATTCCTCCTCGGCCACGTTACTTTTTTTTTCTTTCTTCGTTACAAATCTACCGCTACCGGGTAATGCATACCTAGTCCCCGGTAGCATCATACCGGTTATAACAACTTTGTCCACGTGCTATCGATCCAATTTGATCAATCTTCTTTTTTGATTTCTCCTAATCAAACGATCTTATTTTCTTACGGGTACTCTACTACCCCTTATGTAGACGATAGTGTGTTGCATCGAAGTATTATTAGCTAACTACGTATCGATTTACTCAGGAGCTATTTCCGATTTAACACGACTAACACGTTGTTTCATCAACGCGTGTTCCTGCATTATTTTATTGTTTATCATTATTTTATAGCCCATAATTCTATGGTCGATTATAACTTATTGTATTAAATATACATCTTTTTTCTATAATAAATTATTGTAATAAATATATATTTTTATAAATTAGTCATTTATTTTTATCTAACATATATAATTGGACTTTAAGATCGGTATGATTACTTCGAACGAATTATCTTACTGGATTATTTTTTAATTGAATTTTCGTTGAAGTTTAAATATTTTATACAAATAATTTCAGTTGTATTTACTCTTATGTGTAAGAAATTATTGACGTGTATTCGTTGATAAATAGGGGTAAAGATGACTGTGCTTTTTCTATACACAGAAATCGATAAGAGTTTAGCCTTTTTCTTTTTTTTTCTGTAGCATTCTGTAATACTCGTTATTTGATCGTAAATCATCAAATCCTTGAACTATAAAATAACTGATTATAATAATATACAATATATAGTTATAATATGTGTAATTGCGTGAACGATTATTCATTTCTGCTTTTACATATAATATTTTATGCTTATGTATCATATCAATTTTTAATGAAAATAAAAAAAAAAAAACAAGTTTAGAAAAAGTATGCAAGCTAGCTGTTGAAATTGTAAACAATGTAAACTAACATAAGTAAATTTGGATCAAAACTGTAGTTAATGTTTTTTGACTGAACATAGACAACATAGTATATACATTTCATTGTTACAATATATATTTGTAATTTTATTACGTTTTGAAATATTAAAACATTTCAAATGTAGATTTGATCTTACAATAATGTTGCTTACATCCTACCGTCTTGTAGAATATTATTTTTCTTCCTTTTACTTTTACAGGACGTTATGACGTAAACACGTAATGCTGCATTGTGTTTAGTAATAAGAAAGCTCGCTCATCGACCGGTCTTATCGTTTCCGGTCTCACCTCTTTAACGTCTATGCTGTGCACTGTAACGAAACACTTCCTGTTCAAGTAGATACAGATGGTCAATGGAATACGTACCATAATTAATAATAAGTGTGTTGTATACACCTGTGATGTCCCAACGAAATCGGACATTTAACACGTGGAATTGATCGTTTGTACAATCGGTCAATACAAAATTACCGTTATTCTCAGACCAATCGTAAATCTTTATTACTAAATCATAAAAATGACCATTAATTTATATCTTGGACTTGTACTTTTTTATTAATCATCAAATGCGACGATTCGTTCGTTTGTTCGTTTATTTATAATAAAATCAACATACCCCCTCCTATTCCTATCACCTCCTTCCTTCCCCTCGAGATCAATGAACTTTATTTTATGCTTGGATCGGTTGGACATGTTTATGCGTTACGTTGGAATGAACACGTAAAAGGAGGGCGTATCTTCCTTTTGATTAGCTTTTTACGAGCCAGGTAGTATTTTTTTTTTTTTTTTTTTTAAATGATGTTTTTCCGGATCAAAAATTTGTAAAAAAAAAATTACAATAATTTGAAAATTTATGCGACTTTCTATCGTAGATAAAGAAAATGTTTTTTCATTAAACTCATCGTGATTTGATTTTTTCTGTCTTACCAGGAAACACAAACAAATGCGATTTAATTAAGTTCTTTTTTCTTATAACGAAATCTTCCTGCTTTCAATAATTTTTTTTAACATAAAATAGTATATATTTTATTAAAAAAAAAAAAAAGAAATTAAAAATATGATCTATGGTAGTATTATTTTCCTGTAATCATTTGAGAGAATGTCGTGCGAATTTGGCGTGTCAGTGAAAAACTCGTTAAACATTTCTACGAATAATTTAATACTTATTTTAGGCATAGTCATAAACGAATTTTTAGACACTATTAGAGATAAGTTTGACGTAGGATTTAGGTCAATTACCATGAGTTTTATCGCGAATTATGATCGTCCCCCACGTTGAATGAAGACGCCCAACCAATGGTCTGATAGCTAGATTGTGCAATTACACTTTATTGCTTAGGTACTTGTTTCATTCTGTTAATATTACTATATAAAATTCTCTCATAATCTAGGCATACATTTTGTGTGTGCGTGTATGCGTGTTTCTCATTTCTATGTTATGATGTCCTAGGAATGAGTATAGTATTGCTTGCTATGCAACAAGTTATGCATCATTGTAATTGTCCCGCAAGTCGTTTATGCCAAGGCCGAGCCGCGCCTCGCCTGCGGCTCGCGACACTATTATATTCCATGGTGTATGAATTTAAAGAAGTACATGTATACATGTATCGATTAGGCGAATGAAACCTAACGGAGAATCTAACGAAAACAAATTTAATTTCGAGTTAATCAAATTATCGATAATACACAAAGAGATCGTATTATATTTTTCAAAATAATATGTTTATGTCAAGAATTATCAAAACTTATTGTACTTTTTTTTTTTCTTGTCAGAACATTGTTATTACTTTTCACAAGACAATTGTAAATGGGAAAAAGGTAAATGAATTTAGTTAGAGATAAAAGCGTGAGATTGCGAACGGTCAGTTGTATTATCTTTTTCAAGTAGACTTTCTAAAGCTGTTATCTTATATTATTATATATATTTTTTTTTTCATCCTTTTTTTTCATAGACGTATTGTTAACATTTTTTAAATGTACAAGTAAAGATTATTTATGTTTAGGTTATATTTATAAAATTTCTTCGTTCAATATGTCGATTTTTTACAGCTATATATATATATGTATGTATAGTATACGTTTGGCAGGAAGCCAATATAAATGAAGAAACACGAGCAAAAAATGATTATGACTTTGGCAAATGTAAATATGTACTTTTTACGACTATCTAACTATTTTTTTTTTTTTTGAAAGCAGCGACGGGTTACACAAGAAATTCTTAGAATTCGTGTTTGGTATGATAAGACACACCTTTCCTCTTCCTTTCGTACATTTCTTTCGAACTTCGTTGATAAAAGAAAATATTTGAACGTCAGTAATAATCCTTCTAGATTATAGATTCTCACATTCATTCATATATTGCGAAGGAAATGACCGACCCCGTTTTTCTATCTAACAATAAGCATTATTTTAAGAACATTTGCGATAACATGCGATACGAGTCATCAACGTTTTAAGAATATTATTTGCGTCATCGTTAAAATCATTCTCATTTTAAATCGGTTGAGAACCATTGCCTTGCTTTTATAGAAACTCACACGTTTGTTTTCCTCATAATCTTTGTCGAGAATCATGTTTCTTCGAATATTTATAATCTTTTCCTTTCTATATTATCCAAATATATCGAATTTGATAACCCTTTCTCCCTCACTCTGTTAAAGGATTAATTCAAATTGTAAAGAATTTGATCATCGAGAAGTTATTTCGAAAAAAAAAAAAATAAAAGAAAGAAATCGTTTTTATATTTTTAAACATTATATATTTTTCTTTTTTTATTACATAAATATTATTAAATAATAGTAGTAATTTTTGTTAAAATAACAAACGAACAGATGAATTTAAACAAAAAGGTGTTTTGTGTGTCTTCTTGTAGAATGATACGTAATCGTGATAGTATTATAATCATGATAGTAATTATTCTCAACATCCTTGTAGAAAATTACAGACAGTATTATTTTTTTCTTTTGCTAGCCGGAAAAACAAGACAGGTCCCGGGTGACTTTGTAGTTTGCAACGGGCCATTAGATATTATCGATACGTTTCGATACGCACCGTTCGTTTGTAATCTCTCTGATGTCATTTGCTCGGTACCAGAACAAACAAGACACATTGCATTTAATGAATGAGAACAATATTATGATATCAATATGTAAAAATGATTTATTTATATATCGTGTAATGTTTCCTTTTTTTCTTTTTTTATATATTGTTATAATATTCTTTTTTTATCTTCGATAAGAAGAAATCATTTCAAATAATAATATACTTATTTTTGTTTGAATTAAATCAATCAGTTAAGATCATTATCATAAATTCCGAAAAAAATATGATGAAAAAGTTTATTCATTATTATACATCTTAAAGATATATAATATACATGAATGACTGAAACGATATTTATAACTATGTGTGTGTGTGTGTGTGTGTGTGTGTTAATTTTATATGGAAATTTAAATTTATAAAAAAAAAGTTAAAAAAGTTAAAGTTATTTAAAAAGTTTATCTTAATAAATGAATCCTCTATCATTTATCTTAATTATAGTACAAATATTTTCGATAAAATACATCATCTATCATACATATTTTACAAAATATGATCTTTTGATAAAAAGGTTATCATTTTACTTATCATATGTGTTTTATATATATAATTTTCGTTAATATTTCGTTTACAATGAAAATGAAGTTAAAACGTATAAGACGTGCATTTGAACTATATATAACCAGTTGACTTGTCAGTTAACGATAAACTCAAAAGTGACCGTATGTAATTATGTAGGTCATTAGGATTTCTTATCCGACTGGGTAACTATAGCCAAGTATTATCTCATTTCACAGTCTCTGTATACTTTATTGTTAACAATTCCTATTTTTTCTTTCGTTGTAGTCATGCGATTGCACCTGATTGTGTATATTAGGTTAGATCGTTTTAGAAAGTACATATAATATATATAATACATATGGTTTATATAATCTTACAAATTATATACTATTTGTATTTAAGCATGTTGTCTTTAGAACGTTGTTACGTGTATATATATATATATACTACATAATATAAAAATATGTGACTTGTGTTACGTTAGAAAATATTTGATTGTTGACAGGATTTGTAATGCTTTTCTATCAAATCGAATGCATGTTGGAAGTCACCTCGATAAAACCGGTTCGACGTTCGCTCGGTTTGAAACCCGTTGCCCGTGCGTGATCGAATTCTAAAATCAGTAGGATTTTTAAAAATACAAAATATGATTCTATAATTCGAAATAATATACGTATTTTAGTATATATAATTAACAATTTGATTTTTTAAATTTTTACAGATTTTGTGATACAGGTCATTACAAATAACAAATTTGTTAATTCCACAAAACAAAAGGTGGATAAATGATACATTGTCGTATCATCTATTATTGAATAAATGACCATAAAAATGATACTTCTTTAGTCATTTTAAGCTTAATTATTTAGAACATTTATTTTCAATAAAAAAAATTAAGTTAAGTATTAATAGAATATTTTGGATTTCAAGAATTGTTTGAATCCTGAAAATTCCAACTTATGTTTAATCAATATCTCAAGTATAGGAAATAGCAAAATTCAGATGAAAGTATGTTTTGATATCATAACAATAATCTTGATCAGTAAAATGATAACTAATCTGATTAGAAATAGAACAAATATTTATATTTTTATTTTAGTATGAATGTAGTGAATGCTTTTTTATTATCGTAAACATCGATTACTCTTCTAATCTTGATATTTATTAAATTGCATCACAAAACAGGAAAGTAATTAATTAATCGATCCTGATTTTCTTTTCGATAATCTTTTGCAAAATTAACAAGAGAATAATTACCTAGTTTATACATCATATAATTTCATAATCATTTATCGTTATATATATATATATATAAAGAATTCTCGGTTGGGTGTTTATCAGGGTCGACGACGTTTTAAAGCGGTGAAAGTGAAATTCTTCCTTTGGTCTCTACCGTGTTTCAACGTTTCGATTCTTCGCGTTTTCGTGTCCGTTCACTATTTAACGTTTCAACTTTACCTATGCAAATATATGTATACGTGTTAACGTGACATCGGTTGTCTCTTTCGATTTCCAATATGTTTATTGTAATTGATAGATAGAATAATGAATGACAATTAAGTACAATTGATCAGTTAATTTATCGATACTCTCGATAAGAATTTTGATTATAATTTAACACACGAGAAAATTCAGAAATGAATAAATAAATAATAAATTATAAACAAGTTTTTAACATAAGTTAATATTAAACGTATCATTTGATCAATCAAATGACTGGTTGTCAATTTTTTAGATAAATTTTTTTACGAGTTAATTGTGCTATTTGGTGAGTTAAAAATTCTTATTGCATAAATGGTATATTTTTTACTATACATATATATAATAAAATATATGACTTTATGAAGATGGATCATTTGATCCGTTGTGGTAGAAACAGGTGTATCTATGAAGCTATATACGAACTATATATATAAATTCGTATTGAAGGTATTATACGAAGATATTAAAATCATATTATTTATTTAAAATATATATATATTAAAAGAAAACATTTTGTAAAAGTATTGTAAAAAAAGAAGTTGACGAATTTAAATTTAAAAATGAGATAGATACGAGAGTTTAAACACCGTGTTTAAAATAAATTTAACCAAAAGTTTGATCGATAATGTCACGTGGAAAGCAACGGAGAAAACGGTTCTTGATTTTGTTTGATTCTACCAGTAGAGTGTAGCACGTAGTCGTATAAACGAGAACGATGTTAAGAAAACGGGTTAAGTATCCGAAAGGCTGGACGTTGCTGCTCGACGAAAATATCAAGAATGTGGAACGCGTGATTTTCGATCCCGAAACTCAAAGGAAACTGGGCTGCACGGTCGGCGAGTATGTCTTTTTGGAATACCCATGGGTATACGTTTCTCGTGACGACGTTTTAAGACTTTCTAATAAAATAGGATCATGTTTGGAACCATACAAAGATCAAATTTCTGCTTATAATGGTACATGCTTTTTAATTGGTTACAATTCGACCGAATTGTATTCCGATCAATTTGTTATCTGTCTTACCGAAGAAACTAGAGATGCTGTTTATCAAAGAAACAAAAACATTTCTAAAGCTATTTTAAATGGCGTTCATCAACAAATAGAAAAAATTCCAAAATGTTGGAAATCGTTAGGCAGCGAGGATGATTTGGAAAGTTCAGCGAAAAATACAAGAGAATTGTTAGAAATTGAGATAAATATACCAACTACGTTGTTAGGCTTGAATCGTCAAATTTCTGATAGAAATTCTGATGAATCCAGAGATAGTTACATCGACTTAATACCATCTGCCAATGAAACGTTTGATAACATCGCTAAGTTTCTCGTTTCTCGTTCAACACAGACACACCTTCAACCTCGAGAAATTTTTGTTCAAACGTATCCTGGAAATCCTAGAAATGCTTGGACTCAGTACGTATACGAAGATACTTTAAATGGTAAATTATTCGATCTGAATGATGTTGAGAATGTCGATAAATCTTTGGACGAAACTGTACAAAGTAATGATGATAATGAAGAATTAGAAGAAAAGAGAAAGGAAGAGAATAAAATAGAAATTGTTAGAGAAAAAGAACCTATTGAAATATTTTTAGAAAAATATTCGGAACAAATGATAGACGAGATCAAATACAATGCTGTTGTAAACCTTTATGTAGATGATATCAAAAATTTGAACAAAAATAAACAAGATATGATGAAATCTATGGAAATACCAATGTGTAAGGAGTATCAATTTTTTATAAATTTAAACATAATCAAAAGTAATATTATATCCGATATTTCTTGGCATCCAAAGATAATGGACCTTGCAATAGTATCTTACATTAGATCATCCAATATAATATCGACTTCGGATTACGATTCAGGTGCGTTACTTTGGTCATTGTCCGATACTCTTAGACCATTATCGTATCTACGATCTAACGAGGATGTTCATTGCATTTCTTTTTGTCCTTTACGAGAAAACATCGTTATAGGAGGTTGTGAAAATGGTCAATTAATCGTTTGGCATATACCAGACGAAATAATCAACTTTGCTAATACTACGAATAATAATTGCCAATCCAAAATATTCGAATTACCTAATCAAACAAATGTACCTATTGTAAACGTGACAACAAGGTCAGAAAAAGATTCTTCTCATAGTTCGTTAATTCGAAAAATCAAATGGATTCCAGTAAAATTTCGAGCTGAGTCAAATGGAAAATTTGTTGAATCTTTAAACAACGTTAACAATTGTCAATTGATGACAATTTCATTGGACGGTATTATCATTATTTGGACTATTGATTTGTCTTCGAATTTATTAAACGATTGTTTAAAAGTAATTTATAAATTGTTTCTACCAATACCAAACGATAGTAGAAATTTTACGCTTCTTTGTGTATCTATTTCTTTGGAAAGTTTAATGGAAGAAGAAAAATACAACAATGCACATCGAGAAGTTAAGGAGTTCGATAAGAATGGAGAAGAATATACTACACGGAGATTATGGTTGGGTACCGGAGAAGGGGAATTGGTGCGTTGCACCTGGGAAGGCCAGGTGTTCGACGTGGGGATGTCAGATTCCGAGAAGTGTAACTTCCTCGATCGTTCCTTTGCTCACGATGGTCCCGTTATTGAAATCGTTCGTTGTCATCGTATGTTGGAAGTTATTTTAACGATCGGCGGACACATTTTTGCCATTTGGCACGAAAATTATTCCGAATCACCGATTTTTTGGAGAAAATCTAAAGCCGTTTATACCGCTTGTTGTTGGTCTTGTAAACCTGGTGTCTTTTTGATGGGCAGAAATGACGGTGAATTAGAAATTTGGGATATCAAGCGAAAAAATTGCGAACCAATTTTCGTTAGAACTATTTCGGATGGACCATTAACTGTATTATCTTTTTGGAAAGAAACAAAAGTATCGTCCGGTTTAATTGGAATTGGCGATGAAAAAGGTATATTTCGTGTATTTAAAGAACCATGTATGTATTCAAACGATGCTGAGTGTATGAATTGGTTTGAGGAATACATATTGAGAGAAGTTAAAAGAAAAAAGATTTTTACCGAATGGCAACACGAATTTCTCGAGACTAATCCAATTGCCATTGAGAAAAAATTGAAGAAAGAGGAGGAAGAACGTAAGAAAAGATTAGAAGAAGCTAAAGATAATCTTCAGAAGGAATATGAACAGAGATTGAGATTGGAAGCGGAAAAAAGAGCATTGAAAGCACCAAAATCTAAAGAAACTATTTGGAAATTGAAGGAACAAAAACGAATGAGAAGCGTTATATTAAAAAAAAAGGGTTTTGTTCCTGACGAATTGGAGAAAAAAAAATTGCCATTGGTTCGTTTAGAAGAAGAAAAACGTTTAAGGTTGCAAAAAATCGAGAATGAAGTTAATATTCGTGATAAATTTTATGAAGATATCGTAACCCTTCAGATTCCTGAATTGTCAAATTCTTTTCAACGAATGAATACAATTATTGACGAAAATGTCGACGATGAAAAAAAAGTAGAAACTAATATAGAAAAATATGTGCAACAATATTGCAATATCAGAGACGATGTTCGTAAAATATTGGCCGAGAAACTGGATCGAAATATTTTTTGATCAAATGGAAATAAATTGGTAAAGGTGTCGATATTATCAAAGAATTTTTTTTTTTTTTTTTTTTTTTTTGTTACGATTCATTCATTTCATTTTACTTTATGTAAAATTTATGAATTAGAATATATACTAATTATAAAAAATAATTTTATTCGTAATATCAAATTTTTTGAATAATTTGACAATGTTGTTGTATTATTATGTTTTCAGGGTCTTGGAATAATATGTATGGCATGTGTTTCACCGGCATACGCTGGTGCATCTCATTGGTTCTTATTCGTGGCAACAACAGCATTTATTATCACACTTTTGTGGGTTTTCATTTATCTTCTATCGATAAGGGAAGTACTTAAAATTCCCATCAACTGGATATTAACGGTAAGCATTATCGAATCTATATTACAAAATTTTATTTGAAGAACATTAATATAAGGTTACAATATATGAAATGTTTCTTTGTTTTTTTTTCAATTTTACATATTTAAATGCAATATATTTTTATTTTTTAGGAGCTGTTAAATACCGCCGCTGATACAGTGCTTTATATGATAGCATTTATCGCTCAACTCTCTCTTTGGAGTGCTGTAATTAATAGTCCACACAGTACCTCGAATATCGTTGGTGGCGTATGTATACATTTACATATATAAATACTATATACTATAATAATATATAAATACATATATATATATATANATATATATATATATATATATATATATATATATATATATATATATATATATATATATATTAAATCGAGTAAAGTCATCAAAGTTAGAACTATCAAACCAACCGAAATAAAAATTTGAGATTTTTTATTTTACAATTATTAAAAATATAATTATTATTAACTTATACAAATGATAAAGAAAATGTTCTTTTTTTTAATTACCGGTTAAAGTGATAAAAATAATTAGATAAAGAGTTCTAGCGTTTTAAAAATTATTCATTATCGCGTATCATGTATATTTTTCAAAATATTTCCCAACAGTTAATTAATATTTAATTCTTAACGAACGAAACGTCATTTTATTATAATGAACGGTTAAACTAGGATATTTCGTTATCTGAAATTTCGACAAAAAATTTGTTACACATTAATTATACTCGAAATGACAACAGTACATTTTTTAAAACGCAAGAAAATATTTTTCAACATGGAGAGAAATTATAGTGACTTACTCGATAAATACATAGTTATATATTACGTATCATTTAGATAAAATTCAGGGATAAGAAAATCTATTTTGATACTAACTATAACGTAAAAACTTCCAGTATTATTATTTTTGTGGTTTCCTTTGAAATGCCAGTTCACTTTACATTAATATTACTACTACTACTACTACTATACTAATAAATGATTGTTAAATTACATATGAGAGAGAGAGAGAGGTATAATCTTACTAGACTTACACAATACATCACAAGACATGATCTCACGTTAAAGATATTGTTCTATTAATTGCACTCTTACAATTAGTTTATATTTTGTTCACACCTGTCGTTGAAGTATCTCTCACACGCGACCACTTTCTACGAAAAAATATGATGAATCAACGATTGTGTTATCTGTTAAAGATTAATTAAAATAATTGTATTAATATTTATTTATTTTTTTTTCAGGTATTTGGTATTCTAAACACTCTAGCGTATGCAGCAGGTACTTACTTTCTTTATATCGAATGGAAAAGTAGTGGTACGCAATGAGAAAAAAGGAACAACGATATTTTCAAGAAGATAAGCCCAGGTACCTGAAGAACACGTACAACGGCGACAATGCTACATTAGAAAGTCGGGCTCGTAAATTTTTAAGAAGTTTTTCGTTCACAAAACAAACAAAACAAGAAAAAAGAAACACCAAAATGTGTTTCCAGGATTGTTCGTTCGTTCGTTCGTTCGGCTTCGTACAACTCCAGGAATCATTTACAGTTGAAGAAAGGAAAATGGGGGCAAGGGGGTAGGGTCAGAACTAGTCCTGCAAGTCCCAAAATCGTTTCTTCAACACCGATCGTTTTTTTTTTTTTTTTGTAGTCCGAACTCGAAGGAAATAAGAAGAAGAATAACTTTTCTTCTACCTGATATCAAAACACGTGCCTTTTTTCAATTGAAAGAAATAAATAATAAACACATTTTTATATATTGCTTTTCCTTTTCGCATGTCTGCCTAAGATTCGTCGAGGGATACTTTTGTTTCTTTTTTTTTTTTTTTTTTTTTTCCTACCGTCCAGTACACGATATCGAATATATATTTAATATCAAACACGTGATTACAATTTAATATATATATATATTAATAAAAATATACGAATTATTATTATCGAAAATAAATTTTATATAATTATTATTAATAATAATAATAATAATAATAATGATAAGAAGAAGAATATATACGATAAAAATAAACTAAATAATTTAGAAAATATTAATGCGTATATTTCAGAAAAAAAAAGATCTTTGCAAATGAAATTTTGCAAAATTTCATATTATAAAAGCGTTATTACAAATTTTTGATATTTTTAATGATAATTATAATAAATTCTTCTTCGTGATGAATCAGAGATACGAGAAACGTCATATTTTCTAAAAAGAAGAAAACAAGGAAAAGAAAAAAAAAAACAAAGATGATGACGGTCTATTTCTTTTATAACCGGTATTATTATCATGTCTAGGAATGACACATCGATTATCTACCTGCTGCGTCGTTGTTGTATAGACGAAATTCGTATTCGCCGAAAGAAATAATTTGCATATTTAAAATGAAAGAACAATATGATCACGTATTTTATATAAAACATCTTTTTCTCTATCTCTCTCTCTCTCTCTCTCTCTCTCTCTTTATTTCTATTCCGATTTCTATATATCGTTCACCAATATAAAATTATATACATGCGAAAATACATAGTTTTCCAGTTGTAGTATTTTTCACTATTTATATATATATATATATAGTATAGTTTATATATACACATACATACATACAACATACATATATACACATGTACGTACATATATACATATATAATATATAGAAAATGATATAAATGTATATGTATAGATAATCGTATGTTTTTGTCCACAGAACAAATTTATTATAATAAATCTTATTATTATTTTTTTTTTCTTCTAATTCGTTAATTAACAAATAATCTTGCGTTCGTTTAAGTAAATATGTCAAGCTTATTTTCTTTTTTTAATTTTACAGTCAATCGTTAGGGCATCCTTTAGGAAAAATCAAATCAAATGCCGATGATATAATCAAATGTTCATGTATAGAAATGATATATTATGTACTTGAGTTAAATAATCGATATTTATCGATATTTGATATCTCCCGTGTTATATATACTAAGAATAGTGTATTTGTTTGAATAGATTAATATATTGCTTTTTGTGTTTTTTACAGTTAATATGAATTCAATTGAAATATGTACATTGTATATGAAACATATAAATGGTGATTAAAATAATATTACATTATATATGTAATGTATATTTATATATATATATAATGATTAGAAAAAAAAAAATTACATTATATATATATAATATTTTCTTACTGATAAGAGAGACGAGAAGACCGGAATTATTTGTCAAGGTTAGCTAATCGATAGTACATCCCCTCTTCTTTTTTCCCTCGACCCTTCTCACGTTCATTCATAGATAAAATGAAAAAGAAAACAAAAAAAATAATCAAAGAAACATACATCTAACGATGCATTTACATGTCAAGAAATGATATTTCCTTCTTATTGTTATTATTTTGTTAAAATATCGAATTAATATTTCGATGTACACAAATAAATATATATATATATAACATTAATTATGTATCATTTTACAAAGTACGATAATAATATATATATATATATACCATTATTGTAGATTTGAATTTTTTTTTTAATTTTGAAATTTTATTTATTTTTTAAATACATGAATATGAATGATAAATAAAAGGATGCAAAAATACATGAAAAAAAAAAAAAACAAAAGAAAAAACTTGTACGTTTAATTAATTTTATATATTTTACATATATATATATAAACTTACGTATGTATATCATCAAATTGTTTACTTATAGTTTTTTTTAAGACAAAAGTATTGAGAACCACTGGTATCTCTTTCATTGCTACGATACGCACACTTTCTTTTAATAAACTTGTGTGGGTGTGTGTGATATCACGAATGACATCACCCTTATGTATCAGTGTTAGTGGTACGGTTTGAAACTCACAAGGCGTGCTCGCACTTCAGTCATTCGCAGACGTTCATCCGACCATCATTGTATACCTTTATCGAGGTCAGTCGAATTGTCGGTTTAATTATATTTTTGTTTTCTTCTTTTGGCAGCTTTTATTTATTTATTTATTTTTTTTTTTAATTTATTTCCTTTTTTTTCCCTTTGCTTCTTATCAAACAAAATTAGTGATATGCATAACAATTTAATTGTATTATGTAGAAAAATGAGTATATATGCTTGTGCGCTACGTATGTGTGTGCGTGCGCGTGCGCGTGCGCTGAAGCTTAAGTTGCTAACGTGTTTATTGTTAAAAATGATTCATTTCTTATCTGTTGAGAATATTATTTTCGTCTAACAATCTTATTATGGTTTGTTTTTTCTCTTATATATATATACTTAAAAAAAAAAACGTTGATAATTTTAATTTCTTTTTTCTTTTTTTTTTTTTTTCTTACCGTCGTTACGTTAAATGAGATTTGCAAACGAATATGATAAATTATATTTAGTTAAAAAAAAAAAAAAAAGATCAAGATAATATCTTGCTAAAATATCTTTATCACGGATTTTATTATTATTCCTTAAAAAAAAAAAAAAAAGGAAATAATTATTTTTAAAAATTGCCTAAGTTTATTATTCGCGTTCTTTGACGTTAGGATATTTAAAAATAACCACTGACGGAAAAAACTTTTACACGTTTTAATACTTATACACATGGAACTCATGTCGACGACGTTTCACAATGTTTCTTAAGAAATGTTGTGTATTTTTGACATTTTCTTAATGAGGAACATCATCGATAGAAAAACGAACCTATATTGCCAAATACAAACATACTCGCGTGGGATTCAAGAAACTTTTACGTATTTTCCATGAAACTTATGCGTCATAATCTCTAAACAATTATACGTATTTAGAAATCTTTTCCAGATATTAATCAGATAGGAAGTGGTATACATTATTTGCAATTTAATCTTATTTATCTAAAATAATATGAAATATCTCTTTTTAAATTGTGACAATTATGATTCACTTGTTATTTATAACAATTTATAATTTACTTAAAAATATCGATTTAAGGATAACTCAAATTTTGCACAAAAATATTATTCAAATATTTTCATAAAAATTTATTCACATTTTTTATTTTTTGTTTTTTTATTAATTCTTTTTACGTTATATATTTATCGTATTTATACTAATATATTTATCATATATATTAATTATATAGATATATAATATTATATATATATATATATATATTAATATATTTAGTTTATTTATTTAAATAGATTTTTTCGTTTGTTTAAATATTATGCTTGCTTTTATATTTAACAATAATTATAATTAGTTGTAATCATTTTGGTAGTTATGCTGGATCCTGGAGTTATTTAAAATATATATGTATATGTTGTATATACATATATATATATATAGATTTTGATAACCTCGGAGAAACCATGACCGAAATACGCTTGATGAATATAAAAGGTGTTATTTTTGCTGCATTACTCATACATGTGATATTCATTATTAAAAATAATATCGTTATTTATTTGTAATTATTATATTGCTTATTTATTTTTTTTTTTTTAATTTTATTTTCAAGGTACCATCATAATAAACAGTCATGTCTCATTCAGTAGTAATCAGGACGCAAACAGTGAGGACCGAGTCAACTGCAATAGTTATTAATACGGGATATTTAAAAACTTGGAGTGGAATATTAAAATTCTTGCAACTAGTATGCATTTATACATATATATATATATATATTTTTATTATTGTGTTGTGTTGTCATATCATATAAAAGATCATCTTCTTTTTTTTTTTTCAATTTTTTAATACGTTATTCATTTTAATATTATTTTCCTAGGCTTTGGGAATTGTATGCGTAGGAATTATCGGTGATCAATTTAAACCTGGATATTATCGCACAACTACAGATTTATTTTTCTTTTTAATAGTAACAACGTTTATGATAGGTACTTTCGTTCTATTGTTAAGCTGTTTGTGTTCTCTATCAACATCATCTATAATATCAAAAACGATATATGTAAGTATCTAAAAAAAAAAAAAAAAAATTAAAAAAAATTATAGAATATTTCTGTTTGTGAGAATAAAAATTCAATAATAAAAATAATAATAATAAAACAAAATTCAATGATTTTTTTCAGGAACTTTTTTATCATTCAATAGCATTCGGTCTCGTACTATCTGCGGCTCTGTCATTATTGGTACAAGTTAATAAAACAAATGATAGAAATTATGAATTGTTATTAGGTGCAGCTGTAAGTGAAATAAAATATATATTACGTTATATGTGCCCATAATTATGAAAGTGGTCTCTAAGTCATGTATCTCTTGTTTCGAGTAGGGACCCTATAGGAGGGACGCGCCATGTACATTGCTAGGCTGAAAATGTGGGGGGACAGCTTCCGTTGCATCCCGCAGCCATGTTTATCTTTAGTATGTATTAACGGCTGTGGTTAGTTGAATCACTCGCGCGCAATCACGTGACTACACAAGTTCCTGTCCCCCAGCAATGTACATGGCGCGTCCCTCTTATAGGGTTCTTAGTTTCGAGATATTTAAAGATTTATATTTGAACATTATATGAATTCTATTTAATATTGAAATAACAAACATTATCTGACGATTCATTTTTGACAATATCTTGAAAATTATATTGAATTTATTTAATTTAAAATAATGTGATGCGTAACAACTGATAAACTCATTTTTTTTTTATTTTGACTTAGACCACTTTTATAATTATGGGCTCATATATATATATATATATATATAATTATACGTATATAGAGATAAATGTTTATATTCGAAGAATTTCTTTTTCAGATTTGCGCTCTCGTAAATTCGGCATTGTATTTGTTTAGTACAATAATAGCGCTTCGTTCATACAGGGGTATTTAAATGTTATAAGTAAAAATTGACCAACCAATTTTTCATCTTGCAAATGAACAATGAATACTAACTTTTTTTTATATTTATAATGTTTCGAATCAATTTTATTGGAATATCTATATATATATATATATATATATATATATACATGTATGTAAACGATTTAACTGCCAAGTTAAGATGTCTACGAAATAATACTAATTGAACAATTTAGATATATGTGACTGACATCAAAATTAATATGGTACTTATTTATTAGTTTTATGTCAATATAAATTGCATTAATATTTTTGTTTTGATAGATCAAATTTCAATTCATATCGTGATATTTATTCAACGTGAGTCATTTAATAGTTTTCATTAAAAATACTTTATATTATATCTTGTTATATATATATTAATATTTTTTTATATTATATTACTATATATATATATATATATAAATCGTTATTTTACAGAGAAATATAACATTTATAAAGATTAGTTAATATAAAAAACGTTGAATGACTCATTCACTACTATTGCTGGATCTCATTCGTTATCTTATAACTTTTATCAAGCATATTTATATTCTATATTATCTATAAATAAAATAATAAGAATTAATGTATGTTTAAATAAGGTTCAATCGTGGTAATCAATGTAGATTAAAGTTAATAAGTATGTGTATTTTTATTTGTGTGAGTGAAAAACAATATTTAATAATAACTACTTAATTCATACAAATTTGTATACAATTTGACTTAAACTAAAACAAGTAAGAACTTTATTAATTATATTTTTTCAATTGTAGATTATATATTTATTACATATTATTTTTCTAAAATCTTCATAAATTACTTTATTCTCATATAAACTAGTCAATAATAGGAAAAATGTTGACTTGTTGAATACTTGATTAGTTTCATAGATCCTTCTTTACCGACTAAACGTAGTCGATAACATTAGATTCCTTATATCAATCGATATAATCGATTCCTGTTGTATCGACTCTAAATAGTTTTATAAAAGTAGTATATTAAAGTTCAATAATAGAATCAAAGAATATAGAATTATATAAAACATCAGAAGTCTACTTTTTGTGTAAGAAATAATGTTAATTAGCACCGAGACCACCAGGTGGCGATAGTAGGTAGAATTGTTTGATAGTATTGTACTTTTATCGCGTAAAGTACCTACTAAATATTTTTCAAGTATATCGATAGCATTAGGTCAGTGATATTTAATTTTTGCTTTTATCGACCACACATGATAATATTTTATTATCTTACCGACTCAAAGTCATTAGTAGTTAATGTTCGTTTCAATAATCGGTATAATAGACAACTATCTTATCGATAAAACAAAGTCGTAGTTAATAGGATTTTCGTTTTTCTAATTACATACTTCACATTTAATTAACTATATTAGCTTTAGTAAAAAGATTGTTCATGTCGATGGCGGTTAACTGATCTCTGTAATGTAATTTAATACATTTTGTAAGAAAAGTACTATTTATTCAGTACTCGTTGTACTAAAGATCATATAACAAATCGATATATATATAT